>APFE030616841.1:159798-191822 GCA_000404065.3 Pinus taeda | reverse complement strand
GTTGCATGGTGATTTTTATGCTTCAGAGATGGATAATATGGATGTTGTTTTGGGATATCCTTGGATGGAATCTGTGGGTACTATCAATATTAATGTGTAGAAGAAATTCCTGAAGCTATGTTATAAAAAGAAGAAAATTACATTACAGGATATTTCCATCCATAAACAGATAGAGCACATGGAGGCTGAAGCAGAAGATGTTCAAGGGTCTGACATATCAGATGATGAGCAGTTGATGGTCGACAATCAGACACAAACAGAGGCTGAAGCAGAAAAGGTTACAGGTGCTGATACATCAGAGGAGGAATCAGTGGTTGAAGTCATATTGGAAAAGAAGACACCACAACGGGCACCTCAGCAGGGTGAATTAAAGAAGAAGACACCATGGGTTAAAACTTCAACATATCATCACCCACATCACCCCGCAAGACAACCATCAAGATGGAAACCAAGTAGTCACATGACAGATACAAAGGAGAGACGATCCACCTACTACACAGCAAAACAGAAGAGCGGCCACGGCCAACTTCCATCTCAAGCGAGTGAGGCACCAGCGAGATCGAGGGTTCACCTTTCTCTTGGATGGCTAGATGCACGTGCATGGTATCAATGGACTACTCTTTTGAGTAGATCTTATTATTTATGTTCTTCCCATGTTTCGGGGACGAAACACGCTAAGGGGGGTGGAATGTTATATACTTAGGGGGGGTAATATGGGGTACAAAGGGAGGTACCCAAGGTAATAATGTAATAATGGGATGGGCCATAGTAATCAATAAGGTGGTTAACCCATAACATGTAAGAGACCATAAGTAGTTAGTAATAATGTAATGGGCCCATGGTATTAGTGGATGGTATGAGGGAACCATGGTAATGATCCATGGTATTGCATGTATGAGGCCTATATAGAGGCTAGAGACTCCACATGGAGGAAGTCAAGGAATAGTGCCAATGAATATTGTATGAATAGGCATATGGCTTGTGGAGTGTTCTCCTTCATTAAGGAGTGAATGTATGGTGTTGCCCTACCTTAAGGGTTTGATCAATAAAGAAGCATTTCATATTATTTCTGGGTTTATTTGCATTGTCTTATATTTTCATATCAGATCCATATTATTTCTGGGTTAGATCTATAACACTTTGGAACATTTTTGTGCAGGCTTTTGCGTGGTCTCTACATTGGCCCAATTCATGCTACTATAAATTGGTTCTAATGATGATATCTAGCCTAATGCTGCCTTTGGAAGTGATTCTTTCGGCCTCCTAGAAATTTTCTTGGCCACTGGAATCTAAATTGAGTTGTCCCTCTTGATACACTGCACATCCCTTGCGTAGTATCCTAGAGAATCAACTTGATCACCTCTCCTGACTCTTCCTGAACTAGAAAATCCTCCAGAAATATACTACTCTGCCCCTCTGCCACCTGCTACTCAATATCTGACTTGATCTCTCTTCCTAAATCACCAACATTGGAAAATCGTACTATCTAGATCACTTAATATTTGCTCTAATGCCTCCTCCATCTACCCCATCGACCTCTTCTTATAATCTCTAGTTGACACTTCAACGACCACAATTAAAAATTAATCGATGGTGGAGATCATCTCCAAGCTGAACTGTCTGAGTTTCTAGAGAATTCTCACCTTTTTCAATTAATTTCTATTAATCAATCGATTTACCTAAGTTATACTTAGGAATATTTCAACTATTCATCAATTAATTTAATTGAGTTATCTCCAGGTAGAATTTCCATAAATGATTTCTAGGTTTTGGAAATCTCATGTGTTTTAGCCTTTCCACAAAGTTTGAGACTAGAACACCATCCAATGCTACAAAAAATAGTAAGAATATGATTTAACTTCTCTATCCCTTCATCAATTTTTTTCTCCAAAACCTTCTCAGTTATGGACTTCTCAAGGTTTATTCTCAAAGAAATATTTTTTACTTCTAAACTATGATAGTTCTCTTGCCATTCGAGAATCAAATCATTTAGGACCTCTTCCTTCCATTTTTCTTCCTCTAACTTGACTTTCAGGGACAAAATATCTCATTTACATAATTCAAACCTCATTTCCTCCTTTTTCTTGATCAACTCTTGCTTCAAGAGTTTGTTCTCCCCCTTCAGCTTTTCACATGTTTTTTATTTTTCTTCTAATTGGAGTGCCAAGTTTTCTTTTATTTTAGTGGCATATTCAAGTTTTTATCTTTGATAAACAAACTTCTCATTATCAGAGTTGTAAATACTTTCTTTACTATCCAACAATTGTTCTTTTATTTGCTTGTTCTTCTTTCTGGCCTTCTTCAATTCATCGAGGGCACTGATAAGCTTTGCTTCAAGATCCACTACTCCTTCTTCTTCCTCAAATTCTAAGAAATTCTTGGTTTTGGAGTAAGCTTCAAGTGCCATAAGCATGCATTCATTGGACTCACTTTTTGAAGAATCCTCACTATCAAATTCTGATATATAATTGTCCTCCTTAGAGTAGAGCCCCTTCTTCTTTTGATATTTATGAGATTTGTGTTTGGGATTTTGATATTTGTTCTTTTCTATATTTTATTTGTAGGGGAACTCGGATGCAAAATGTCCAACTCTTCCACAATCAAATCATTTGAAGGGTGGCTTTCCTTTACACTTACCTAAACCTCACTTTAGTTTTCTAGAAAAGTGAGCCAACTCCTGATCAAATTCACAACAAGAACATTCTTAGTGATCCTTGTGTTCCTTATCCTTCCTAGACACCTTTAATGTTGACTCCTTTAGTTTATTATTATCTTTACCTATTTTCATCTCAATGTTGTCATCTTCTTAATGGATGAGATGTTGGCATTAAATCTCATAGGAAAAGACCTTAAGACCTTCTAAAAAACCACTTCCTCTTTGACATCTTCACTAAATCCTCTGATCATGTTTGTTACCTCATTAACTCTGAGAAAATATTCTAATGTACTTTCTTCTTCATTCATCCTTAAGCTCTCAAATCTCATTCTAAAGGTTAGAGTTTGGATTGTTTGACTTTATCATATCCCTCATGACTCTTATTAAGTTTGTCCCATACTGCCTTGGCTAACTTATAGTGCATAACCTTTACAAGTTCAGATTGACTAAGACCATACATGATGGCATTCTTATATTTATCATTTTTTACAAAAACATTTTTACCATATGCATCTGTAGGAGTTGCAGGGACAACATAGTCTACTAACATAGAGCTCCAAACTTATGTTCCAAGGGACATGAGATATGATTCCGTCCTAATTTTCCAAAATGCGTAGTTTGACCCATCAAATATTGGTATTTTTCTGGAGTAAACATATTGGTTCTCTTGTGTAGAAATGATTCCTTATAGATCTACCTTCTAGTGCTTAGAATGTTCCTAAAGGAAATTTGCTTTGATACCAATTTTTGGAATAAGGAATTACTGAGAGAGGGGGGGTGAATCAGTAATGGGTGTAAATTTTAACTTTTAATCTCTTTTAACTTAGAAATCACCAATATGAGTAGTCATAATCAAATGCATTAGCAACAAATTAAATCATTCTCATGAACACACATCATCAACATTAGAAATGTGCACACATAGACACAAAGATTTAACATGGAAATCCAATTGGGAAAACCACCAAGCTATTTTTTTATTTTTGGTTGCTAGAACCCATTCATAGGAGGCCCCAACTCCCTTCAAAGAATTAGCAAGCCACAACTTTCAAAGAGGCACCAACCTCTTAAAAATGCAAGCCACAACCTACTTGAGCCAATTTTCCTACTTTGCATACAATTTTCAAACTGAGAAACAAAGGCCTACCACTATTACATATAAATATCAAGAACCTGATCTACTTTGACACACAACTCCTTCCTCTCTACTCTACATCCCCTCTCTACACTGCACACTTCACTGCTCCATTAGCAACATACAACAATTCTCCCCACATAATTAGTTTTGTTCAACAGAAGAACATAGAATGATGCAATCTATTAGTTCATTAATGTTAAATTGGCAACTAGGGCCAAACTCCATGTGGGTCGGCTTATTTATGGCAACTGATATTTTTATTGGATCCCTCTCGTCGAGAGGTGTAGGATTGATCCAAAGATCATCCGATTCCGATAAGTATTTATGGAGATATGAATTTATTTTGTTTATATAATTATTATCAAGCCGACCAGCACTTGTGTAGGCTCTAGAAGCCCAAACGTCGTGTCTATTCATCATCTACACATTAGTATAAATAGATAAGGATTTGATGTCATTTAGAGACACATTCATGAGTAGTCTCCTCCTCTCCACGTCTGGGTTTTTGGTGAAGGAAAGAGACAGCATGAGTGATACGCTGGCCTTGTTTGATGATGCCCTAATCTACTAACCTAAACCGCAGTCACAGGTGGAAGATGAGCCGCAGTAGCCGCAGGAGCCGCAGTACCCGCAGTAACCGCAGGTCCAGAGATGCCCTAAATCCGTAGTTAAGGGTGACCCTTATTCGCTGTTCTGAGGCCCTTATACGCTGCCATGAAGGAGCCTTTAATACGCTGTCTGTAGAGGCTTATACGCAGTCCATAAAAGTTCTAAATGAAGGCCCTAATCCACAGCATAAGAAGGCCTAAAGCCGCAGTCTGTGGTGCCCTTATACACAGCCCGGAAGTGACTCTAAGCCGCAGCAAAAGGAGTCTTAACACAGCAAGAATAGTTCTGTTGACAGCATAGAAGAAGGTTGTTCCTTGACATAGGTTAAGGGACTGTTTAGGCATCGTTTTGTGACTGTGTGAGGCTGTGTTCCTCTTGTAGGAGGGCCGAGGAGATAAAGATCAGATCTGTTCGTTGGAGGGACAGGAATAAAGATTATGCAGCCTGGAAGCTACAGGAAAACTGTGTACTAGGCCGAAAGCCATATCACCACAGTCAAGTATTGCTTATGGGTGTTTGAGGGCTTATATATGCCCAGATCATCAGCATAATATAGGAGCTGTCTTGTGAGTTAATACTGCAGAGATTGAAGGCTGTTTTGAGGACTGTTTTGAGATTATTCAAGGGCTGTTGCAATGTGCTAAAGTGCCCTAACCAGGAACAGTCAAGGGCAGCATGATCAGTGAGATTGCATAGTAATGTATGGACAGCATGATGTAGATCATGGGCAACATAATGTATGGGCAGCATAATGATGGGAGCATGAGCAGCATGATGATCATGGGCAGCATGATGGTGCTGCACAGTAAGGTGCAGCAAATGGACGAGATGCAGTTGAAGCAGAATGTCTTCAACTGATCTCATCGTTATAGGAGATGATCTATGCTTAGATCTAGACAAGTCAAAGTGTTGACTTCTATTGTAAATGTACTCTCTCTCTCTCTGCTGAACTTTGAAGATAAAGAAGATTTGATCAAAGGGTTTCCCCACACATTGTGGGGTTTGTCCCTGGCTCGCGCCATATCTTGTGTCCTCTTGTCTTGGCTTGTCTTCTGCATTTTGTATTTATGCTCTATCTGCAGTTTATCATAATGCTAATGTGATTGCTAACTGTGAAAAAATAAATAAATTGCTCTAGCATAGAACATACCTAAATTTAACAATTAATCAATGCATTCAACATGTAGTATGACACATTGGTATTCTATTAAGAACGTGTGTATTAGCTCAATTTATTCAACCAACATTTTAGGGATGGTCTTAATTGTAGCTTCGTAAGGCTCTGTTATCAATGATTTAATTATGCAACAATTACATCGATTTACTTGGCCACTACAACAACATTTAAATAAGAGACTGGGCACCTAAGTGTTTCCCATATTGAGAATTAATTCTTATTCCACCTACATACACAAGTATTTCCTCCAATGAATTTTGTCTATACAAATAGCATGGCTCTCCAACACTCTTTAGCAGGTCGTGGTCTTTGTTGATGTATCCTTGACTGATGTCTCAATTCTCCTTAGTCATGATTAGTGACCAAGGATGACACTCTTTAATGCAAACAATGCTCCATTAATGCCTTTGGTACCTTGCTAAATGTGGTGGAGTTATCAAATGCTTATGAGTCATTCAATGTCAACTCTTCCAATAAGAAGTGGACTCCCAAATATGGTTAAAGTGGTAATTTTAGCTCATAGAGATGAAAAGTTGTTAACTGGTTCATTTTGTTTAAAAATATGCCCACGATGCTTAAAGCCTCAACGCTTTGCATACAACCCTCATACTACAACACTTTTTCATCGAAAATAGCCTAAAGGCCCTTGGTCACATGACATGCGGAAACACCACAAAACTGTCGCTAGACTACTTGTTGGGCCCCTTTGAGTTTTAGCCATTAAGGGCTTAATCAACAAGCACTAAAAATTCCATGCCCACAGTCACAAAACATGCACATGAACAAGTCCTGGTGATAGACTTTAGCCCCCAACCTTCCTTCCAAGATTACATGTTCAGGTTGGTCTGCCACCTTCTACGTGAAATCTTCTCATTGTTCCTTAGCTTCCTTCCTCGTTGTCACTGTATCTTAGAGCTTAGTCATCCCGGTGAAACCTCCCTTACGTCCTATTAATTCCTTTCAGGGTGATGCCTATGGAATGAAGTTTCCCAGGTTCAATCTTATTGGTTCTCGTCTCTGCCATAACTAGCATCACATCTTGACACTTAGTCAGCCCGAATGGACTTGTTTTCACTATTTTAAAACCTTCCGGGGTCGCACGTACGAGATTATGTGTCCCTGGTGGGAATCAATACTTCTCGGGCCTTGGTTTTGCGTCAATTTCCTTTATAAAATTTAAAGGTTTCTGAGGTCTTATTTCTTTATTGTATCGACTTGTTGATATTTCATAGCTAAATGTCATCCCTAACTTGCATCATCTTGGGTGCTCAAAACTTGTGTTCACCTCTAATTCTTCCGGGGTAAATTCCATTAGATTACATGTTCTATGGGCTCCACCATCAACCAGTGAAAATAGTCTACTTCTTAAGCCATCAGACCACATCCGCCCAGACCTTTGTTAGCAGCTCCGATAAAAGGAACTGTTGAGTTTGAAAAAATTGCCAAACTTAACTTACTCCAATTTCGACCCTACACATATTTAGATCTGCTACTTTGACCTTGGGGCTATCCACATTTGAATATCAATAACTTATGATCCAGAAGGCCTTTTCCAGTCTTCAACATACCGTTGGAAATCTCTTTTTGAGCACAATCTAACTATTCAATTTCTAGGAGCATTCGAGTTGGTCTCTTTAGGCAAAAGTTCCTTCAAATACTGGGACTTCTAGCCACCATAGTCATAAGATTTCATAACTTCACTTATCATTTTACTATAATGATTGTAACAATCCAGGTCATGATTGGCTGAATTTTTCCATGTAATTACATCATGAAATTTAATTTAAAAATTAAATTGGGTTGAGTGAGGGACACGGATTCCAAGAGGTTTGGGGAGGTCAAATTTCTTGGGAAAACACGGCTTTCTTACTAAAGGAAGGAAAAAAATATGAAATATATGACAACCACTAAAGGATGGTTGTTGAGCATTAAATTCACATGAATGATCCATGGGTTTCAACTATTGTTGGAAACTAATTAGGTTGCAACACTAGGGACAAGCCCATGCTAGCTTGGAAACCATAACAAACCAAATAGACAACAAAAGGACAAGAAAATTAATGAGAGATAGAGTGTTGGTAGGGAACTGCACAACAACAGAAAAACATAAGGAGTGGAGGAAGTTAGGAGGGAGGGAGACTCCTTCTCATTCATTCAATTTGGGAGAGGCATTCATAGAGGAGAAAGACCAGAGAAAACACAGAGTTGGTGCATAGATTCAGTCTCATGCTAAGAGTAGACACAGTCACAGGGAAGAAAGGAAAAATAAAGTCAGAGATGGTGTGGGTGGACTCATCCACGATGGTGAGAGCTCGAGTTTTTGGAGCTGAGCAACCTTAGAACACAAGAAAAGAGTAGATAAGCTCAAATTCACAGAAAATCAACTGAAAAATAGAAAGGAAAATACAGAGACAACGTAGAGGTGGATACATCCAAAAATAAGCCTTTGGTTCTCCTTGTGCATCATTTGGAAATTATTAGATAATTGGGGGGTGGAGGTAGTTGGACTTTAGAACTTCTTAAGCATCAATGAATTGTTTAGCAACTGGTGGGTGGAAGACGAAGAACCTATAGAGTCCCTATTTCAACTTGTAGATTAGTGTTCATTCCCTTGAGCAAGACGATCTCAAACCCTTGGAATCTGGCTTGGGGGGCCTCAAATATTTTGAATCTAGCTCAGGGGTGAAAACTACAAGTAGATTGGCTACAACTTGTCTATGGTTTGGTGGAGAGTTGAAAAACTGAACTCAGTTTCCTATCTTCATTGTAATCCAAGATAAGTTTCCTAGAACACTCTCATGTGTAGATGTCATGTTGTAGTGTAAAGGAATGGTGTGTTATTACTTGCATCAAAAGTTTGATTTACTTGTGTTTATCTGGTAAATAGTCGGTAATGATCCATGCAAGGATGTGTGATTGAATACGAATGTTTCATGTTCTCTATGGCCATTGATGAGTGTTTATATTTGTGATGTGAGTTGATGTTATTCTTGTTTGAAGTTTGGTTTGAGTTTCATTTCTTATGTAGGCTAACTGGTGTGTTACTTGGTACTATTGAAGAGTTGATGGAATCAAGCAATGAGGTTATGAATGGTGAGATGACTTTATGTATGATGCTTAGCCCAAGTTTCCTTGCAGATAATATGTGTGTTGATCACCCTTTTGATAGTAAGAAACATGGAGATCCATTCATGGTTATAATGGCATGATTTATGTTTTTTTGTAGGCTCTTATAACCATTGACATTATGAAATGGAAATTTTTAATAGGATTGAATGACTTGGGTTATGTTCTTGGTGTGAAAATTCCAATACGAAATCCTATTATAGCAACTTGTATTATTTCTCCTAACTAATAAATTAATTATTTAGTTTATTGATACAACATCGTATCAAACACACTCAACCTTCACAAATAAAAGCTATGGATAATAAATAGTGTCTGAACTAAGAAAAAAACTAGCACACGCACACATAAAAATAACACCATTGTTTTTGGACAAAATTCCCCAGAAAAACCCAACTTGGGAAAACTAGTGTAGCAGTGTGGGTTTTTATTATTATGCAACAGTTAAAATCTGAGTACAATTTGGATGCCTGAAACAAGAAATCCACAATAAGAAAATATGGGCAAAATTATTGAATGGCATTCAACCTTCCTCCATAAGAAATCCTAGCACAACTTTCCTACAGAAAAATCAGTCTCTTGAAGCTTCTGCGTCACCCTCCACGCTGGATTGCATAGTCACTATGACGTCTAGTGTATGATTGGTCTCTAATGAAGTCATTTTGTCTTCTAATGCTGATAAATTCGTCCCTCTGACCCTCTGGAACCTCTACCCGACCTCTAGATATGAGAACAATTTTCTCTCCAGCAAATTGAACAGCCATCTTTGAAGCTACTACGCAGAGCTCTACGCTGCCTCACTGGGATAACTCAACCCTCTTGTTGTTGCCTCTCTGGATCTAGAAAACTTATGAATTTTTTGCATTGCCCTTTGCATTGCAATGCACAGTCACTATGACGTCTAGCCTCTAACTAGTCATTGATGAAGTCGTTATGCCTTCTGCTACTAAGAAATTTGTGTCTCCGACCCTCTGGAACCTCTGCCCGACCTCTAGATCTAAGAATGATTTTCTCTCCAGCAACTCAAACTTCCCTCTCTGAAGCTACGTAGTAGAGCTCTACACTATCTCGCTAGGATAACTTGACCCTCTTGTTCCTGCCTCTCCAGATCTAGAAAACTTCCTCTGAATCACTATATGTGCCCCCTCACTCACTGCTTTGATCTTTGGCTCTCTATGACAACTGACTACTGCTACTCTGGAAATTGATCTGCCAAGAAATCAAACTGCTCAAGTGTCTTCTCCATCACAACATTGACCTCCTCTTATAATCCATTGTTGGAGCACTAACAACCAAGATTAAAACATAATTGATGGCTAGGATCATCTCTGGATCGATCCATGTAAGTTTCTAGACTATTCTTGCCTTATCTCATTTAACACTAATTAATTAACCATACTCCCTAAGTTTAGACTTAGGAAATATTTAAAAATCATTTAATAATCTAATTGAGACACTTCTAGGTGGAATTTCTGGAAACGATTCTTGGGTTGTGGATATATCATGTATTCTAGCCTCTCCACCAAATTTTGTGGCTAGAACACATCCGATGCTACAAAATCTAACACTCCCTCTTAGCGAGGAATGTGTTCTAGTGTTGCACTCCCTACCACAACACCATGTCTCTGCATCATCTCATGTCACATTGTTGATGTCTGGCTATACTTCCCACCAACCATTGTGTAACTTTGATATACGATGCATCTGTTTTGTTGTCGACGCTGCCATACTACAACTAACACTACATCTACACTGCAACTCCCTCTCATTTGTTATTGTTGCAACTACAACATCTGCAACTAAAAATCATCCAAAATATTGAATCAATTGTGTTCAATATGATGCATCTGTCTCCCGGGTCCTAACTTCTACTAGCCTCTCCACTATCACTAATGAATCTGCACTTCTACTAACTCTACTATGTTCCATATACATTGATTCCAACTCTACACTGCGCTCCCCAGCATCTGACTGCTACTAACCTCTGCAACTGTCACTCGGTCTCTGACTACATCAACTTCCACTAATCCATCCTGCTACTGAATATTGTGGGCCCCTATAGCAAGGTATTTATCCATGAGGTGGACTCCTCAAAGGCCCTGCCCAATATCCATATTCCTCTGGGACTACAGTACCAAATCTCCCCACCTCACTCCTATAGGTATATCTATGAAAATCATGAAGTCTTCCTCCAACTTGGAGGACAACCTGTCAATCCCTGTAGAAGTTTCCTGCTAGTCTTGCGTCTCCTCCTTGTCCTTCTTCCTGAGAGGACACTGGGTACTATAGCGACCAATCTTACCACACCTGAAGCATTTGACCTTTGATAGGTCCATCTTCTTCTTTCTCTGCTCCCCATGCACCTCACTAGGACCCTTTGATGCAAGGGCCACATTCTCCTCCTCCTTCGCCACCTTCGATCCGTTGTTGTTGCGACCACTGATAAATCTCTTTAAATAAGCTCATCTCAACTCCTCCTGCTCTAGATCGGCCCACATTTTGTCCCACTCTGGTAGCATATATCGTCTAACAATATGCTTTGGACAAAGACCTTCCAATCCTCTAAGACATTTTTTAGTGCCAATCGCACTAGATCCGTGGGTTGAGGCGTTGCCTCAATAGTTGATAGAATGTATTAGACGTCCTGAATCCTGGTAAGGAAGGGATCTATGCCTTCCCCCTTCTACATCTAGATGCATCTAATTTTATCCTCAAGAAACATGTTCTATTGCTCATAATTTCCTTGGTATAACGTGGAGAGAGCATCCCACATCTGTTTGGCAGTATCTTTGCCAACTATATGTGAGACTATATGATCTCGGACGCCATCCAAGATCAACTGCTTCGCCTTCACCATCTCCTTCTTGTATTCTTTCTATTGATCTACATCCTAGGGAATTACCACTACATTATCAATGTAGGCTTTCAGTCCATATTCATCTAGAAGGAATTAAATCCTAGCCTTCCAGATGAAATAGTTGGAAGCTCCATCCAACCTATCCTAATCACGAAGTCCTGCAGTGGCCATATCAAAAAACTGTCAAAAAATCCCTCTTTCCTTCTGCTTTGTACTACTCTGCTACTCACACTCCCTCCTAGAGTGAGAGGATCTGGTCACAACTACTTTCAATCTACAAGGAAAATCAAACTTACAAGACTTGAAGTTCCCTGAGGAAAATTTTCCCTCAACTATGTGTGCTTTGCTCTCTTCCACCTCACGATGACTCTACTCTAGCGAACTACCGCAAAACCCTCTGTGTCCAACTAGAGATCTACCCAATGAAAAAATATGATTTTCTCCCTCTGCCTATGAAATTATTCAATCTGGAAAATTGAATTTTTCTGCTGTGAGAATTCGAGTTTCCTCAAGTAATTCGACCTCCTAACAAAAGACTGTACAGCCCCTGGGAATTTCTAACTACTTCTCTTTACTGAACAACAAAACTCCTTCTTTCTACTTTGAGCTCTTCGGTTGATCAACTGCGCTCTGATACCATGTGAAAACTCTAATATGGAATCTTATTGCAGCAACTGGTATTATTTATCCTACTTGATAAATTAATTATTTAACTTATTGCTACATAAACATCAAAATAAACACACTACAACCTTCATAAATAAAAACTGTGGAAAATAAATAGCGCTGGAACTGAGAAAACTATTAGCACACACATAAAAATAACACCATTGTTTTTGGACAAAAGTCCCTGGAAAAACCCTAACTTGGGAAAACTAGTGCAACAGTGAGGGTTTTTATTATTATGCAACAATGAAAATCTAAGTACAATCGAGATGCCTAAAATTGGAAATCCACAACAAGAAAATTTTGGAAAAATTATCGAAGGGAATTTTCCCTTCCTCCACAAGAAATCCCGACACAAATTGCCTATAGGAAACTCGGTCTCCTAAAGCTTTTGCATCACCCTCTACTGTGGACTGCGTAGTCACTATGATGTCTAGCCTCTAACTGGTCTCTGATGAAGTCATTCTACCTTATGTTGATGAGAAATTCATCTCTCTAGCCCTTTAGAACCTCTGCCCAGCCTTTAGATCTGAGAATGATTTTCTCTCTAGTAAAACGAACCACCCTCTCTAAAGCTACTGGACAGTGCTCTATGCTGCCTCACTGGGTAATTTAGCCCTCTCGTTACTGCCTCTTAGAATTTGGAAAAATTCCTTTGGATCATTGTCCTTGCCCCTTACTCATTGCTTCGATCTCTAGCTCTCTTTGGCAACTGATTACTGCTACTATGGAAATTGAATTGCTCAAGTGTCTTCTCTATCACCACATCTACCTCCTCTTATAATCCACTGTTGGAGAACCAATCACCAATAATAGTAGATAATCAATGGCTAGGATCATCTCTAGATGGATCCATGTGAGTTTATAGACTATTCTCACCTTATCTCAATTAACATTGATTAATTAACCATATTCCCTAAGTTGAGACTTAGGAAATATTTAAAAATCAATTAATAATCTAATTGAGACACTTCTAGGCGGAATTTTGAGAAACCATTTCTCGGTTTTGGATATCTCATGTATTCTATCCTCCCCACCAAATTTCGTGGCTAGAACACATCCGATGCTACAAAAAATAACGCTTTTATACAACCTAACATTGTATCTCTATTGTGTGCATGAAGTGCTCATATTTCTCATAAATAAATGTTTCCTTCCATGTGTGTTTCTTGGTGTTGTAATAGTAATGTAGTCAAGGTTGAGAACCTTGACAGATTTTGTGTGCTAGAAAGTGGGTTTAGAACACACTGCATTTCTTGTTTGAAGCACTACTCGTATGGCATGTAAAGCATGTTGATTGTTACAACAATGGTAGTCTAAGTATCTTTATTGACTGCTCATGTTGATGATGTGTACATGTTTGTTATATGAGTTATGTTTCTATTTGGTATCTTTATTGCAGAAAGGGAAGTTGGATTCCCTGTAATAACCCTTCTTGAATGGTTGATTTATGTGCATATTAGGAAGTTAGAATCTCTGTGATCTTCAGTTTGAGGAATATATGGTCTCTGTGTTATTTCCTTGAGAGAAATGTAAAGCTACAGGGCTAATCTCTGTGTCATTTTCTGAAGGGAAGGAGGCTAGCTTCCATCCCATGTAAATTATATGTGTCATGTAAATATCTAATTGTATACGTGCAATGGGTTATCAATCTGATTCATTGTGTCTGGTTGAGACGACTAATCAATTCTGAGAAATGAGATTCTTTGTTTGTTTATGAGTTGTAATAGCTCTCTTGGTTGCATCCATTTTACTTTAATTATTAATGCATTCATGGTAATGGTGAATCTATGTTCATTATTACTTAACTGGGTAGGTTGATAGAGTCAGGAAGGTTGATTTTCATGTTGTTGCAGAGTTGTTTGTTCCTATGTATCTTTAGGAGAATCACTCTTGGAAGTGACTCTGGTTTTGGTGACTTTCCTTGAGTGAATGATAATCATTTTTTCATGATAATTTTCCCTTAGATTTCAGTGGCCTTGAGGTATGGTCACTAACCCTTGAAAGACCTTAGAAACCTCAAAAACCCTTGAAGAAAATTGGACCATAGAATGCACTGTAATGCTAGAAAAACAATAAAAATTATAAGTCTTTGACCCACTGGTTGGGGGTTAGAGCAGTTGGAAAAGGGTGCAGGTGAAATGGTGTGATGTTGACCTTGACCTAAGACAGAGGTCGAGATAGTGAAAAAAGGTACAGGTGGAAGACTAGAGTTGACCCCGACTAAGTTGAAGGTCAAAGGTCAAGACCCTGTCGCAGGTCGATAATCAGGGTTTGGGGAGGTGAACAAAACTTAACTTGTGCATGCAGGTGAGGGCCAACCCCAACTAGCATTTGGAAATAGGAAATGGTGTGCTAGCACATAAGTCCATCCCCGACTGTCAAGTGGACCAACGACAGGCTGCCATGTCACAACTTGATGATGTGGCAAGGGAAATTGGAGCCTATCTTTTAGAGGCCACATCTCTCAATTTGGAGGTCGGATTGAGGCAAAATTTTATATCACCGGGTTTGTCTCAACGAGATGAACATAATGGTGATGGTGATTCTGAGTATAGAGGAGTTCTAAAAAGGTCAAAATTGTTAGGTCTCGTTTCCATAATTGTACCTTGGGAGCTGGATTTGCATAGTAACTACCTCCTTCTAACTCTATTTGTGTAATGGATTAGGAAGGGGGTGTTACAAAGTGGTATCAGAGCATCCAAGTTCAACACTTGGACTGGATGGGCTCTATCATGGGTAAGTGATAGCAGAATTTCCAAAAAATGATTTCTTAATATATCTTTAGTAAGTTATCTAGGCTAATGTTTAGGAGTTAAAAGTTGGTCTAAGATTGATTTACCACTTGCATGGTAATAATGCATGGATATCTCATTTTTGGATGGAGCTAAAATGCCTTAAGGTGAGCAGGGTGGTATCCTACTCACAATGTTAGTTGGATTGTATATTAACTGCATGGATGTTCGACATGTTCTTGTGACTAATGCCTTGTTAATGCATGTGATTGTTGCATGGCATCAGGAAGGTTTGGATAGTTGGTGGTTGTGTCCTTGAAAGTTGCATTTCCTTCAATTTTGCATAACTTCCTGAAGGGCAGTGAGTTGATTGTATCATATCATCACCATTGATTAGGAGACATGATTTGGTATTCCTGGAACAACTATGTTCATGTGATTTGAGGGATTTGGGGAAGAATCCTTGTGTGGTGTGTATTCTGCATAGCACTGCCTAGTCTAGTGGATGATGAGCATATGTATTATATGTTGGTTGGGATGTAGAGATCCCATGGTCTATCATTGTTGAGTCCAATAACCTCAGTGAAGGTTAATTGTCTTTCATGTGTTGGTTGCTATGTTTTCCTTGCAAGCACTTGTTCTTCGTGATCAATTCCTTGGTTGTTTAAAGAATGAGGTTGATAATAGTTAAGGTTGAGTTTAATTCCTTTAATACATAATGGTTCATGAGATGATGTTGATGAGATGAATGGTTTCTAGTTAGTTTCCTTAAATATTGAAGATGCCCTTATTACTAACATTAGTATAAAGCATGAATTTTGAATTCTTGTTTTGGGTCTCGGTACAAAGGTTGAATGAATTGAATAGTGTTGATTTGGCATGGTATCTGGTTTCCGATTATAACCAAATTTGATAAAGATATTGGAATCTTCTAAATGCATGGTTATGAATGAGATAACATGTGCATATGCATGTAGAAATTATGGTTTTAGAAAAATTGCACTGAGATGTTATGACCTAGGTTTTAAGACATGTGACTCATACATAAAGTGAGACATGTGTGCAGTTGCAAGGCAGTGTGCTTGGCACAACAAGAAAGGTAATTGGGATAATTATTTATATTTATTAACACACAAACAACTGAGTGTATGTATAAGCACATATAAAGACTCAATGGCAATGAAAGGAAACATGTATCGTAGCATGGTGCAACGGGAAAGGACCAAGTCCATCATGGACAAAGATGAGAGACATGTCACCAAAGGAAAAGAACCTTCAGGAATTTGTAGGTTAAACTCAAAAACCTAGAAGATGAGCTAAAAAACTATAGGGTTGAACTCAAAAACCTCACCAAGAAGTATAAAGAACTAACTAAGTGGAAGGATGAGTTGCAAAAGCGGTTGGAGATAATATAACACCAATTTGAATCCTCCAAAAGGAAGGATGGTAATAAAAGGAAGAGGCCTTGTGAGGCTAAGAAGGAGGAGAATATAATATCATGATGGTGTTAGAAGAGCCTTGGAAAATGGATTATCCCCATGGGAAGAGAAAGAGAGAAATCATCCCCTACGATCCACATGGACATGCAACAATAATACAAGACACTAAGAAGGAGGAGGGAGCACTCCCTCAAGCTCCTTGACATACACATGTATGCGTTGAAAGATCCCTTGTGAAATTTTGGGGAACATAAGACTTCAAGGTTGCTACTAGGCTTGTAAAGCAACCTTGAATTGATCTTATTTATAAGTGTGCATATACATGCTTGTATGATGGCTAAAAGTGCCATGAATATTGGACTCATGGAGATTGAGCTGATTTTGGGGACTATTTATTTTATGCTTATGCGTTGTGGCTTTAATTCACCGACTTCATTGATTGCTATCATTTTGTTTTAGACTTGTGAATGGTGATGTTGGTTTTTTTTTTTTGGTTATCATGTTGTTTTTAATCTTGTTTATGATGTTTCTTTATTGCATCTTTATGTATGACTGTTGTTGCGAATTTCATGTCCTTTTGCAATGATTGCCTTATCCTTTCTCTTGCATTGGCCTTTAAATTTTGAATTTCGAATTGCATGTTTGGGGATCTTGCAATAAGGAGGTTGGAGTGGCATGAAGGCCACAAAATCATGAGGAAAGAGGACATCGCTTGATAGAAATGAAGGGAAACATCTCAAGTAAAGTTCCAGGTAAAACATAATGTTGTTGGGAAATGGACATGAACGGAACAACAAGTGAGAATGAAAACAATAATAGTGTGAGATTTGCATAATGGTTTCTTGGCCTCAACCAGGGAGTCATTTAAACCATAGATCTATTTTGCACAAGCTAATGGTTCTTGTGGCCATGATTAAGTAACATAATAGCCTAATGGGATGTTTGAGTCCATGAGAATAATGGAAAGAGATATGTGAAACCAGAAAAATGGCAAGAAGGGGTTTCTCTTAACCCTTGACTATACTTGCACATATACTTATATATTGCATACATGATTATGTTGATGGATACTTATATATTGTATATGTGATTATGTTGATGGATACTTATATGTTGCATCCATGATTATGTTGATCGATGGTGGTATATTACATACATGCTCATGTTGATTGATATATATGTTTATACCTATGAAAATTACATTATTTCTCATAGGGTTGTCAGAGGCAATGTAAATGAAGAGATGACTGCTCAAAATTTAATTAATGATATGGATGGCACAAAAATATTCCCATGGTGACAAGGAATATATTGGGAAGATAGGAAAATTATGTTAGTTTAAAATTATGTGAACATAACTCTTACATTGTGCCCATGTCAAGGTTAAGAACATGGGAAAAACAAATGATGCAGTATGGCCTAGTTCACATGCATAGAGATAAGGTGGTCTCGGGATTAATTGTGAAATGGTGATATGTCATGAGAGACAAGGTGGTCCCTGGATTATTTTTGATATTGTGTGAAACAATATGTTATGTGTATATGTGTTGTTGTACATGTGCATGTGTCATGCATGGGAAAGGGGTAAAGTTGTATTATGTGTGTTGTGCCATACCATGTGTATCAGTGTGTGATACTCAATGTGTTCAGGACATGCAGGAATGGGATTGTCTGGATGTGTGTGTTGTGTTTATGTGTTTAGGATAGGAAGGTATGGGACTGTTTGGACCTGTGTGTTGTGCATGTGTAAAGTGTTATGTGTGGGTCGGAGTGGGCATGTGTTGGGCTAGGAAAATATGGGATTGTTTGTGCCTACTTAGGTGGAAAGGAACCTATAATCGGTATCAAGTACACCTCTTATTGATAGGATACTACCTAGTTTTGTAGTTCCCGTATTTGCAAGGTAGAAAATGGGCTTATACATATATATGTATCCCATGTGTATATATCCACCTTGAAGTGGAAGTCAAAGTGAAGAGGAGAATAGAAGGCATTGGATCAATCTAGTGTGTTGATGTGGTAAAAGTGAAGAGAATGAATTGAATTCCTACCAACAGTCAACTAATCCAGTGTATGTACATGATTAAAGAGCAAAGGGAAGAGAAGGCATTGGATGCTTTCCAGCTAGCAACTAATCCAACGTGTGTACGTGGTCAAAATATACTTGCAAGGATGGGAAATCGATCCAGTGTGTATGTAAAGAAAGAAACAAGAATAAAATCAAGATAAGTATCAATATCTCATGGATTTTGAGATTTTGTTTTATGACTCTAAATTCAATGACCTGACCTATGATGGTTTGGGTTATGAGCTAACCTATTTTGTTGCGATAGGAATTAAGTTAGGATTCCAAGTTCACCTAATGAACGAACTACTAATATGGTATGATTTAAAGTTATTGCATTTCCTTAATGACAGAACTTATGGAGGCATACATGCTATGATGCTAGAAAGCATGAAATCACCCATTGGGGTGGATGGACTTAGCTGCAAGATAAATAGTTGTAGTGGAAAGATATCAGAATGTGCATTGGCACATTGATCAAATAATGGGTTCATTGTGATATACTAACACCAATGATGTCAATGGATTACCATGAAGCATGCTATGATCTATATAATTGTGATAAAGTGTGATTGCCTTGCTTTTAGACCCTTTTGCTGTGAAGAATCCTTGCCAACGGATGGATCACCCAAGGGACTAAAAATTAGAGAAAGGGATGCCTGAACTTGGAAGGTGAGTGATTTCATGGAGGGGGGGGGGGTTGTAACCAAATTCTCAAGGGATTGAGAAATAGAGAATGGAAGGTCAGAAAATGAATTTGGTTTCTTGGTCATGAGCATAGCTAATTGGAATTAAAAGCACATTGGGGTTGTATCGGAAACAATGAGTCGGGAACTATTGGTTGATGGAACAAGAGTTCAAGGAAACACAATGTTGGATATTGGAGGCATACTACCCTCCAGAAAAAGGAAATGATCCAAGATGTATTTGGTGTGGCAAAGGCATCATGAAATTGTAAAAGAGCCACATGAAGTAGTTGATCTAATTAAATTTTTTGTCTTTTATAATTATTTAGTTGTTGGGCAAGAAACTGTGAATGTGTGGCGTGTAAATAAATGTAAATGTTGTAAATCGTTGTAAATATAAAGCTCCAAAGACAATATGTTAATGTTTTCTTAATTTATCATGTTTTCTCTATGTATATGGATACCAAACACTGATGATAGTGTTCCCCCAAGGGGGAGGGGTCTATAACAGGCCAGGCGATGATTGGCTGAATTTTGCCATGTAATTACATCATGTAATTAAATTTAAAAGGAAAATTGGGTTGAGTGAGGGACATGAATTCCAAGAGGTTTGGAGAGGTCAAATTTCTTGGAAAACTCAGCTTGCTTGCTGAAGGAATAAACAAATCTAAAATATACGACAGTCATTAAGGGATGGTTGTTTGAGCATTAAATGCGCACGAATGGTCCATGGATTTCAACTGTTGTTGGAAATTAATTGGTCTGCAACAATAGGGACAAGCTCATGTTGTCTTGGAAACCACAACAAGCCAAATAGGCAACAAAAGGATAGGAAAATTAATCAGAGACAAAGTGTTAATAGGGAACCGCATAGCAGCAAAAAACAAAAGGAGAGGAGGAAGTCAGAAGGGAGGGAGACTCATTCTCATTCATTTAGTGTTGGAGAGGCATTCAGAAAGGAGAAAGAATGGAGAAAAACTAGAGTTGATGTGTAGATTCACTCTCATGGTGAGAGTAGACACTGTCATAGGCTAGAAAGACCAAAGGAAAATAAAGTTGGAGCTGGTGTGGGTGGACTCATCCATGATGGTGAGAACTCAAGTTTCAGGAGGTGAACATCCTTATAACACAATAAAAGAGCAGACAAGCTCGAATTTGCAAACAACAGACTGATAAATAGAAAGGAAAAGCGAGAGACAATGCCAAGGTGGATATGTGCAGTAGTAAGCCTTTGGTCCTCCTTGTGCATCATTTGACCATATTTGGGTAACTAGATTGTGGAGGTAGTTGACCTCTAGAACTTCCTGAGCATCAGTGAACTATTTAGAAGCTGGCGGTTGGAGGAAGAAGAACCTCTGAAGTCCCTATTTCAGCTAGTAGATTGGTGTTCATTCCCTTGAGCAAGACCACCTCAGATGCTTGGAATCTAGCCTGGGTGTGACAACTGCAAGTAGCTTAGATGAAACTTATCTATGGTTGGGTGGAGAGTTTAAGTCCCAAACTTAGTTTCCCATCTTCATAGTAATCCAAGATAAGTTTCCTAGAACATACTCATGTATAGATATCATGTTTCAGTGCAAAGGAATGGTGTGTTATTGCTTGCATGACAGGTTTGGCTTACTTATGTTTTTCTATTAAATGGTTGGTAATTATCCATGCAAGGATGTGTGCATGAATACAAATGTTTCATGTTATCAATGGCCATTGATGAGTGTTTATATTTCTAATGTGAGCTGATGTTATTCTTGTTTGAAGTTTGGTTTGAGTTTCAATGCTTATGTAGGCTAACCAGTGTGTTGCTTGGTACTATTGAAGAGTTATTAGAATCAAGAAATGAGGTTATGAATGGTGAGTTGACTCTATTATTATGTTCATCCCAAATTTCCTTGCAAATAATGTGTTTTTATCACCCTTTTGATATTAAGAAACATGGAGATCATTCATGGCTACAATGGCATGAATAATGTTTTTTTGTAGGCTCTTGTAACCACTGACATTGTACAATTGCATTGTTTTATAAGCTTGAACGACTTGGCTTATGTTCCTGATTCTAACCTAACATTGCATCTCCATTATGTGCATGAAGAGCTCATAATTCTCATAGATAAACATTGTCTTCCATGTGTGTTTATTGGTGTTGTAATAGTAATGCAGTATGGGTTGAGAAATTTGATAGATTGTATGTGCTGGAAAGTGGGTTTGGAACACACTACATTTCCTATTTGAAGCATTTCTCATATGGCATGTAAGCATGTCTATTGTTACAACAATCTTAGTATTAGTATCTTTTTTGATTTCTCATGTTGATGATGTGTACATGTTCATTATATGGATTATGTATCTATGTTGTTGTCGAGGAATGTGATTTTTTTATTACAGAAAGGGAAGTTGAATTCACTGCAATAACCCTTGTTGAATGGTTGATATATGTTCATAATAGGAATATAGAATCTTTGTGATCTTCATTTTGAGGAATAGATGGTCTCTGTGTTATTCCTTGATAGCAGTGTAAATATGAAGGGCTAATCTCCATGTCATTTTCTAAAGGGAAGGAGGTTTGCTTCAATCCCCTGTAAATTATATGTGAGATGTAAATATCTAATTGTATACATGCAATGATTTATGAACATGGTTCATTGTTTTTGGTTGAGAGGGCTAATCAAGTTTGAGAAAGGAGATTATTTGTTTGTTTTTGAGTCGTAATAACTCTCTTAATTACATCCCTTTTAACTTAATTATGAATGCATGCATGTTCACGGTGAATATTTGTTAATTATTTATCATTTGGGTAGGCTGATAGAACTAGGAAGGTTGAATTTCATGTTGTTGTAGAGTTGTTTGTTCCTCTGTCTCTTTAGGAGAATCACTCTTGGAAGTGACTCTGTTTTTTATGACTTTCCTTGAGGGAATGATCGTCATTTGTTCATGAGAATTTTACCTTAGATTTTAGTGGCCCTAAGGTGTGGTCATTGGCCCTTGAAAGCCCTTAGAAAGCTAAAAAACCCTTTAAGAAATATGGCCCCTGGAATGCACTGTAATGTTTGAAAAACAACAAAAATTTGTAAGTCTTTGACCCACAGGTCGAGGTTCAGAACAATTGTAAAAGGGCATAGGCAAAATAATGTGATGTCGAGCCTAACCTAAGTTGGAGGTCGGGGGTTGGGGGAGTGAAAAGGGGTGTAGGCGGAAGACTGGAGATGACCTTGACTAAGTTGGAGGTTGGAGGGTGGGACCCTGATGCAGGTCAGGAGTTGAGGTTCGAGGAGGTGAACAAAACCTATCTTATGTGTGTAGGTGAGGGCCAACCCTAAATGGCCTTTGGACCTGAATTTCGAGTGAACAACCAATAGTGGGTTGACACGTGGAAACTTGACGATATGGCAAGGGAAAATGGGGCCTACCTTTGAGAGGCCATATCTCTCAATCTGGAGGTCGAATTGAGGAAAAAATTTATATCACCAGATTCGTTTTGGCGAGACAAACACAATGGTGATGATTATTCTAAGTTTATAATATCTTGAAAAAGGTCAAAATTTTTAGGTCTCGTTCCCATAATTGTACCTTGGGAGATGGATTTTCATAGTAACTAACTCCTTATAACTCTAGTTATGTAATGGGTTAGGAGGGGGTTGTTACAATGATTCTCTACCAAATATTGTAGCAAACCATAGGACTGCCCCTGAACTTGATACCCCATACATTTTTCACCCTTGCCTATTTGACATCAATGCCAACATTATGCTCAATAGAAACATGATATTTGTGCTCTAGGCATGGGGAACATAATACCTTTGTGCCTTTTAATTAAGTTCACATAACCATTGAACTATGGCATCATTTCCTCCTTCATAGTTTCTTTAATATGCATGGTTCCAAGTGCTAGTGATAAGGCTTGGTTGGCCAAACTATCAGCTAGATCTCGTAGAACATGTTTGACTTGTGTGGTTGGGAATAGAAATATTTTTTCCAAGAATCTTGTTTGGAGTGTTGCAGTTCAAAATTTGGAACAATTCCCAATGTAAGAGGGTGACTAGTGTTACTAGAGTCTCTTATTCTAATGAGAGACCTAATTGTGAAGGAAGTAGCCCAAAGAAGGCCTTGAAGGAAAGCATACATTCGAACTTGATTATTGGAGGCTTTCCCAAGATTCCAAGAGTAGTCTAATTTGATTTTTCCCTTGGGGAAAACAATAACCTCTCCCCCCATGCTTTCCACCCCAAAAATTTTCTTGGAAGCCCCATCAAAGCATAAGATATAAGAGTTCTAACAACAGATCTAGGTTTTAAATTGCTACTTCATAAAACATAGCTTCCATAATTATTCTTGGAATATACGGGGGATCGTTGTTTAGTGTAAGTAAAAATAAGACAATCATTGGTCTTCATACTTATCTAGAAGTTGTAGTTAACAAATTTTTAAAATTCCAATTTTCATATTTATATTAATAAGGTCTTTGTTCTTTTAGTTACCACTTTCAGTAGTGACATACAATCTTGAAAAACTACTATGTTTCTTGCCAACAAACTCTTCAAGTAGGAAAACTTAGGGAGAGCCATACATATTCTTTAGAGGAGAGGTTTCCCTTTGAATGATTCCCTATAGAGCTTGTTCCATGATTCAAATAGTCGATATATTATTTCTAGCCACTTGAGTTAATGGAACAATCCTTGCATAACTTTCTTCAAGACATTCTTAGTGAATTTTCACTCAAGATATAAACGCTTAATTGTTTCATTATCATCTTGACAGAGAGGGAATCTTGAAGGTCCTTGTATCCCTCACTAAGATTTTCTACATTTATATTTTTTTATCTTAATGTTTAAAAATATTATTAGGGTTCCAAATGTTCCTCAAGATGTTAGAATTAGATTCCAAAACAAGGATTTTGGGTTCATATCTTGATTTAACTAAATATGTAAATTTCTCCCATCCTCTTTTGTCAAAATCACAAATTGACACAAGGCATGCTACTAACAAGATTCGTCTTCATTTCCAAAGGATAAAGTTTTTAAATGTGAGGGAATTAAGAACAAGCTCCAACTGCACCATTGACCTCTATGATACCACGTATAGATGTCATAGAGAGGGCCATCTGGCTCGATTGAGCCAAGATTTAAAAGGGAGAAGGAATAGCTTAGAATCCCATGGAGGATTCCCCATTATACTATATTCCAAGATGTCGATTTTCTTGACATTTCCTAGGATCCAAGTGAGTTTTCCTTGAAGCCCTTCAATATTTGATGTCATTAATTTCCATATTTGCGAGCCACATTTAATATTTAAATCTTGATTCAAACATCTGCTTCTGTCTCCTAATAAATATTTTTGTTGTATTACTTGCTTCCACCAATTATAGTCATCATATATAAACCTCCATAATAATTTTCCTCCTAGAGCCAGGATCATTGCTGAGGGATATTCACACCTATGTCACCATGATTCATACAAGCTTTAATTGTTGGCTAATTGACCAGATGATATCATATATTACTTTTTTCCCCCCTTGCCATAAACTTTTTCCTAGTTCTTAGATATGACATTCTTCATACCCAATGGAACAAGCACTGCTAAAAACTGAAATATAGGAAGAGTAGACATGAAAACCTTAAGATGGACCAAACTCCCTGTTAAATTTAACCATTGAAATCCCCATTTAGTAAAGTTTGATTTAAGTTTGTCCAAGATCAATTTTTAGGAGAGAGGGGCAGGTTTGAGGCTAAAAGGGATGCCTAGATACCTAAAGGATGACCATTCTTCTTGGATATGGATTTGGATAATATTTTGAATAACTATTTTTCTTTGAGAGTTAGCATTCCAAGCGAGAAGGAGAATTTTACTCTTATTTATCTATCCACTTGACACCTAGACAAATTGGTTAAGGATTTCATTAAACCTAGTCACTATAATGGTCGAAGCTCATCCTAATAAAATTGTTTCATCTATGTATTGAGTGTGATTTACCTCCTTAACACCTCTTACAATTCTTATTCCTAGAATATTACTTATTCTGCATTCATGCACAAGCTTCCTACGTAGATAATTGGCCAGCAAAATATAAATAAAACAAGTTAGGAAGCATTTCTGATAGAGGCCATGAAAGGATTTGAAAAAAAATCGCCAATCTACTATTGACCAAGGGTGAACTCCAGAGGGAGTTTACACATGTTATAATCTAGGTCGTAAACTCAAGACATGATCCATACTTGTGAATAACATCAAATTGTTATGTAACCAAAACATAAAAATGGAAGAAAATATAGATCAATGACTTGAAAATAAGCCTCTTCAAGGGTCACAATATAATCAAGGCCTGCATAAAAATAATAATGTAAGGGCATAACAATAACAATAGTGGGCTTCTCTGGGGCACAATAATAATAATATGGGGGCTACATGGGTGCAATAAAAATCATATAGGGGATGCAATAGTATTATAAGTACCTAACATGTCTCTCTCATTCAAAAAAGTGTTGTCCACAACACTTGAGTTGTTTTGGATGCTTCTGTATAAAATTCTCATCCTCCCATATGGAATCTTTAGTGGATAAGTTCTTCCACTTAATGAGATACTCTGAAATTGATCAATTCCATAGTTGTCAGGTTCTTTTTTACGTAACTTCTTCAAGCTCCAATATGATTTTTCCTTCCTCGTCAAGTTTTGCCAATATTGTTTGAAGTGGGAGCTTGTCACTAGTAACCTTCTTTAAGCATGAAACATGGAAAACTAGGTGTACTCAGGAAGATTCATGCAACTCCAATTTGTATGCCATAGTACCAATCTTTCGCAACACTTTGTAAGGACCATAGTACTTGGGTGATAATTTATTATCCTTATTATCTTGCTTGAGGGACATTTATTTTTATGGTTGTAGTCGTAAAATTACCCAATTGCCTATGTCAAATCTTCTTTCACTGCAATGTTGATTTGCCTGTTGTTTCATTCTATTTTGTGCCAAAGTGAGGTTATCCTTTAAGAGTTGAAGAGCTTGTTGTTGATGATCGATGTGATCTTCCACTACTTGAACCTTAAAATTTTCTCTTAAAGATGATGTGATGGACTGTGGTCCCTAAAGTGCCATAAATTGGGTTATTTTTGTTGTGGTATGGAAGGAAGTGTTATGCCACCGTTCTACTAGAGGTAACCACTTGACTAATTGTGTTTTTTATCAGATAAAAAGCAACAAATATATCCTTTCAAACATTTTTTCATTGTTATTTTTCCCATTAGATAGAGGATGATAAGATTAACTATGAGTTAATTGAGTACCAAGACAATAAAATAATTTATCCAAAAATTTCCATGATGGCACTCTTTCCTTTGGACTTGGGTAAATATGTGATAAAATCCATTGAGATCTCCTCCCAATGCAGATTTGGAATTGCTAAAGGTTGTAAAAGACTTAGGGCCTTAATTGCCTCAACCTTATTTTGATGGAAAACTAAACACTCTGCCACAAAATTCTGAATAATAGATTTAAGGCCATCCCAAAAGAATTCTTTCTTGACCTTATGGTAAGTTTTTAAAAATATTGAGTGCCCTATTAAAGTAGATGTGTGCAATTCCAAAGGAATATTTTGTTTGAGTTGAGAATTCTTACATAGATATAAGTGATCTATGTACCATAATGAATCATTTTTCCAGATAAATGTATCAGTTGTACTAGGATCTCGTTGCAAATTTTGAATGAGTATCCACACCTCTTAGTAATTCTTCCATTCATCCCTTGCTTCAGTTATCAAATCAAGTTGGATACTATAAATGGCACAGAACAATGCTTCCACATCCTCATCCCTTCTTGAGAGTGCATCTGCAACAACATTTTTCTTCCATTTTTTGTAGATGATTTCAAAGTCATAATCCAACATCTTTGCGACGCATTTTTGCCGCTTTTCTGAAGATAATATTTGTTCCAAAAAGTATTTAAGACAACAATCATGATTTTTTTTTTACCTTGAAGTGTCTTCCCATTAGGTAAGGTCAACATTTCTTTAGTGCATGTAGTATTGCCAAAATTTCCTTCTCATAAACATGTTTTTGTAAATACTTTCCCTTGATTAGATTACTCTCAAAATCAATGGGTCTTCCTTCTTGCATTAAAGCAACACCAATTCCATTTTCTGAGCCATCACATTCCACAATAAAGGTTTTAGTGAAGTTTGGTGTAGCTAAGACTGGAGCTTGGCACATCGCCTCTTTAAGATGTTCAAAGGCCTTAGTTGTTTCTAGATTCCAAGAAAATGCATCTTTCTTCAGTAATGTTTTTAAAGGCATTATTATTCTCCCATAATTCTTAACAAACTTGTGATAATACCCTGTCAACCCTATAAATCCATGAATATGCTTTAGGTTTGTGGGGAATTTTCATTCCTTGATGGATTTAATTTTTTTAGGGTCTACCTTACCACCCTCATTTATTCAGAAATTTTTTGTGAATACTTTCTTAAACAAAAAAATTCATTATGCAAGACCTTTTACTAACACATATTTTCATGTGAAACATGCGAAAACATATTCTCTAAACAATACTTCAGCAATCCATCAAAGTATACAAGAAGCAAATTACCATGAAGCAATAATAACACAACACATGATAATAGATTTTGTCCAATGTGGACTACGTCTCTAGGCCTTGGGTCAAGAGTGGAGAGGCCGCTTCATTTGTCCCTGCAAAAAATAATGAGTACATGGAAAATATTTGTCAACACGAGGATAAAACTCTTATCTCGAGAGCATTGCCTCTCCAAAGAGACATTCTCCTATAAATAACTCTCACTCTCAATAGATTCTCCTTCAGCATGAAAAAGGAATGATCTCTCACAAAAGTGGCATAAAATAGTCCTCTCACACAAGGTGGCATAAAAAATGGACCTCTCAAATACAGTGGCACAAAATGCATTAATATACCTCTCAAACTGATGATGGCCTAAAAATCCGCTGCTCAAATGCCAAAACAGGTTGTGTCATCGTGTTCCTTGTGAAAAATCATCAAATTTGAGACTAAAGTTGACCCTATTCTAAAACTATCAAATCTGGGCCTCCAAGGAATCTAATAGATTCCTTGTAGATTCCCACGTCAAGGTTCCACTGCTCAATGTTCTTCCTTTGGAAAATTAGCTAGTGAAATGAGAAAACCATTTACACCATCATATTCTTGGAAAAATTCTAAGCAATTTGAGTATAAATTTGGCATATTTATGATAGCATCAAAATTTAGCTACTGGGATATATAAAAGATTCCTCACATATTCCTTGTCTCAGGGTTCAATTGATCATGGTTCCACCTATGATTCATGGTTCCATGAGTGTTGGGTTCTAGGTCGATGTTCTACGCGACCTTTGTTGGTTGGCTCAACAATTGAACGCGGTTTTTATATAAGAGTGGCGACATTGTTTACAAACCCACCCATGTGGGTTCGGCAATTACAACCTGAATGATAAGGTTACATGTCAATGGGGAGGTTGGAATTTTCAACCCCCCACCTAGCCATACATAGGTTTTTGGTTCTAAAAACTTTGCACTATTTTGATTTGTTTGGCATTGGTTTGTTTTGAAATGGCATATGGTATAATATGAGGTTGCCCATTGGGCGGGCCAGCCAATTGGTCGACGTAGGTTTGATCCTCGTTGACAACGATATGTTTGGATGTCATTACATATGGCCAGGTTGTGGGTGGGTTCTGCGATCCGTTAAAATATTTTAAAATAATTTGAACATTGGGGTGGTAGGATTAGTGGCCTGACACCCATTTTTATAAATTTTTTTATTTTTAAAACAAAACGGAAAAACCATCCCATCAAAATTTTTGGGGTTACCAAAAAAATTGAACATTCGACATTTTGACCATCTTTAGCCACTATGAAGTGTTAATTTTTCACTCGGTTATCTACCACCAAATTTAGTTGGTTCTTCCAGGTTTAGTCGACCTTCCAAATTTAGCTGGCGACAAAAGTCCTGTGCCTTTAACCTAAAACTTTCACTGCCAATATCTTTCACATACAAATTAAAATTTGAATGTCATTTGCGTCATCAGAATTAGGATGACAAAATATTCGTATTGGTCTAGTTTCAATGAAATTTAGCCTCTCTAGAGCCACCTAGATCATTCCTCCCCATTGAGGAGCTTTTAGTCCTCCAAAAGCATAAACATGACTACAATTTCGATTTGCATAATAGTTGCCACTGATAGTCCGCCTTCCCTTTCCTTCACCTTTGTACTTCAAAACTTGGAATGATGAAACCATATGCAAACTCATAACCGTTAATACATGTTCAATTACAAGACCAATCATGACCTAAACAAACCACATACTTGCCAAGACTTTATAACACACTCATGGTCAAGTTTACATTAGAATTATAACAGAAACGATATCCCAGGATATCAACTAAAAGGCCCAAAAATACAACCATGTTGCAGTCATAAGTGATGGAAAACACTTCACCACTTTTACAAACATCCGTAATATATAATTTACAAAATGTGCCCATGCTCAACTACTTAAAAATCTCCATTTCTTCTCTTGTTGAAGAATTTAATTAATTGGTTCATTCACAGGTTCTTTCTGGTCCTTCTTTGGTCAATGCTCTAGATGGAGATCCCAACATGTGGCTCTCTAATATCCATCCTCATTGCAATGACTACAAAACTTATTCTTCCTCCAAATTTTCCTAGTGTTCTTCCTATCCTGATGTGGAGAAGGGTTTTCATGTCTTGTCCTCTTCCTCACTGCCATTGTTTTCCAACACTTGGCAACAACATGGTTATACAAGCCACAAAAAGTACATGGTTTTCTATGCCATAAGTTTTTTTCATCATTATCAATATTCTTGTAATCAAAAGGAACATTAGAATATCGAGACCCTATATACCTTGCTTGGTTGTCTCTGGTGCAATCCTAGCAGGAGGAACGTGTCTTAGCTCTTCTTTTGCAATGTTCACTATCACGGGAAGATTGTGATGTGCTCTCAACATCATCTTTCTTCTACGGTTTTTACAATGGCTTGGATTCTTTGTTTGAGGAATTCCTTGATTTTGTTGTCTTTAAACATTCTCCTTCAATATCACCCAATCCTGCAAATTAAGGCCTTCGTACAACCTTCAATGATCTGAATTGGATCCTCAAACAACTCCATGACTGTTAAAACTTAAGAATGAATGACAGACCTCAATAAATCATACAGCTATCAAAAATAACCTCTGAATAATGGTAATTTGCAGCTAGCATGGAGCAACGAGGAACTTTGGTCAAAGCACGCTGACAGTTGGCCCATGGGGACTGTGCATGGCGCGAGAATGGCAGTTAGAAAGCTCAAACCCAGAAATGAAGGTTGTTTCTAATCGCACATCGTTGGGAAAAACCCTCGAGAAGGAAAAGCCCCGAGCACTTGGTCACAAGGGAAGCCAAAAAACCGTGGGAAAAACGCTAAAACCAAAGGCGAGTCTCGCTCTCCAAAACCGGTGGAATATCAGAGGCATTTCAGGCGGTAAGCGGGTTTGGCCGATGACCCAGCGATTCCATACGTTGAATGACGTGTGTCCGGCGGATGATAGAGAAAATTGCTCTCATTGTGGGCTAACATTCGAGCAAGTCACCCGTACGATAAGAGCGATGACCGTGGGATCTGGGGGCCCCAGATCTAACGACGGAGATTGCACCTGATGGGAGACCGGATTTGACGAAAGAATAAGCCGAGGCATATAAAGATTTGAAGTCTGATTTGACCGCTGAGCTGGCGGATGAATCATTTCACAAAGTAACAGAAATAACAATCGTTCAAGGAAGAGCTGGTGCTCAGTTCGTGAGGGGACAAGTGGCCACCTCCCTGTGAAACGTTACACAATGGCGATGACGCAGAGGCAGGGAATTCCAAGCAGACAGAGGCAGGCGATCTGAAGGGCCGGAAGAGGAAGCAAATATTCAAGGGACGGATTGGCATTAAGCCATGAACTGATAGAGAACAGAGGCAAGGAGACAATGAGATAGAGGAGACAGAATAGAGAGTGAAGCAAAGTAGAGAACAGAGAAGTCGAGCTGACCTGTAGAGCTAAGGCAGCATCGAGCAGACAGAACTGAGAAGGCTTGAGAGGTTCAAGCAATCCCTGTGAGGATATATGTCGGGAACTGAGACCAAATTGGACTCATCCCATTAAGACTAGTTGAGGTCAAGACTTGGTAAGCGGGGGTCTATGCACTCTAGTGGCTTGGGGAATCCAAGAACCACCCTACTAAGCATCATCTGTACAATAGACTCAAATTGAGCTCCTCATTGTGAAAACTCTGCTTAAAGACACAAATAAAAAGGCCACCACTAAAAGCTAGACCAGGAGATGTAGCCTAGGAGGATTGGGTGAAGTCCTTATTAAATTGTTGTGTTTTTGCATTTGCTTGATGTGTTTCTCTTACTATTTTCCATTGTCCGTGTCTTTCGCAATCTTATCGATCCATTGCTTAAAATAACATAGGCACACACCAGCACATGAGTCTGTAATACCTACATTAATTAACTGAGATCATACATAAGTGATTTTCAGATCAAGTGGTATGAGAGCTCTAGGTTGTTAAGGTTAGACAAGCTTGTGTTGGATTTAGCTGTTGAATGCTAAATAGATCAAAGCTCAAATTAGGAAAAGGAGAGTTGGCCGAAGCTAATCTTGAAATTGGGGGAGTCTGTCCTCAAAAGACAATGTCAAAGGAAGGTTCTGTGGGGCCAGACCCTCAATTCATAGATAGTTTCCTAGCCTTAAGGTCCATGGTAGAGGAAATGTATAAGGACTTTATAAAACACAAGGATGAAGATTCATCAGGCTCCAAACAAGATAAAGGAGAAGAGTCTCTCCTCCATGACCACTCAAAAGGAAAAGGGAAA
>APFE030616841.1:145346-157088 GCA_000404065.3 Pinus taeda | reverse complement strand
CACAATATTGGAGAAAGTTCATTTCTAACTTTTCCTTAATTGCAGCTCCCTTACATGCTTTAACATGATTGAACAAGGTGTTTCAGTGGGGAGGCAAACAACAGAAAGCCTTCAACATCTTGGAAGAAAATAATAGTACAACACCAATACTAGCACTTCCTGATCTTCAGAGACCATTTGAGATCCAAATGAATGCCAGTGACTATGCCATGGGAGCAGTGTTGATACAACACAGTAAACCCATATGTTATCATTATGAGACATTTAATTCTGTAGTAGTTAACTATCCTACATATGATAAAGAATTGTATGCACTAGTATAGAGTGTGAAAAAGTGGAAACATTACTTAATGGGCAAAGAGACAGTTATACACACTGATCATCAACCACTTCAATATCTACACTCCCAAACTAAGTTGCAGCAATCAAGACACTATAGATGGATGGGTTTTTTACAACAATTTCATTTAGTCATCAGATATAAAAAAAGCATACACAATAAAGTTGCAAATATGTTATCTAGACCCATTATAAATGCATATACTATACTTAAGCATAATTATGTGCTACATGAGAGCTACAATGAACAATATGCTTAAGATATAGACTTTAAAGATGTATATGCAACTTTAATTCAAGGCAAACGAGTAGAAGAATTGGATTATCATGTAAAGGACTGACTCCTATATCATTGTGGGAAGCTATGCATTCCACAAACTAGAAGAGTAAAGATAATACGAGAAGCACACACTTCTCTAATATCAGGTCACTTTGGGGTAAGTAAAACAGTTGCACAGCTGCAAAGATTTTGTTATTGGCCAAAATGAATGAGACAGTTTCTAGAATATGTAAGAGGGTGTACTATGTGTGCTAAAAGCAAGCCCAGCGATAGAAAACTAGGCTTGTACACTCCATTACCAATTCCTTCTCATCCTTGAGAAAGTGTTTCCATGGATTTTGTTGGAGGACTGCCTAAATGTAGGAAAGTTCATGATTATTTGTATGTTGTTGTAGCTAGGTTCAGCAAAATGTGTATTTTGATACCTTGTAATAAACAGATTACAGCTAAACAAACTGCAAAATTGTTCTTTCAACATGTATGGGTTCATTTTGGATTACCCACTTCCATTGTATCCGATCGAGACACCCGATTTGTGGGAAAGTTTTGGTAAAGTCTATGGGAACTGATGGATAGCAAACTGAAGAAAAGCACAACTTTCCATCCACAAACCGATGGCCAGATAGAAGTAGTCAACAGGACAGTGATCCAGTTACTCAGGGGATATTGCAGCAAGAATCCTAAGCTTTGGGATGAACATTTGTGTTATGTGCAGCATGCTTACAATCGAGCAAAACATTCTTCTACACAAAGATCTCCTTTTGAGACCTGTTTTGGTTTTACACCTAGGTCACCCTTGGATTTTGTCTTTGGTAAGGACACAACAGTTGAGGGACACAACGATGTGGATAGGGCAACTAGGTTCATTGAACAAATCCAAGAGATTGTCAGGCGGTACAAAAACAGCTGGAAAAAAGCCAAGCCAAATACAAGGCAAGGCATGACAAGCATCGAATGGAGCATAGTTTCCAAGTTGGTGATCAAGTCTAGCTATATATCAACAAGGACATAATGCAAGGTGAAGGTCAAAGCTAAAGCCTATTAGGTATGGAGCTTTCAAGATACTTGAGAAAATTGGTGAGAATGCTTTTCACCTTGATCTACTAGCTTACATGCACATCTACTCAGTCGTAAATGCAGACAACTTGAGACTATTTGAACCTTCGTTAATTGAAGATCCTGAAGAATAGAGTCAGTTGCCTTCTATTGATGACCTGCTACATGAATATCTTGATGAATTGCAGGAAGACATAGTTCTGGACAGGAAGGTGAGAACGACACGTAGGGGAGATGTTGAGTACCTCAGAGTTGGACTCAAGGGTTCAAAGCCAAGAAGTGCAAAGTGGATAGAGATTGGACAAGTGAGACAATTGTGCCCTCACGTAGTCGATGCTTGAAAACCAACTTTTGGTGTACCAAAATCTTTTTCAATGGGAAGGTAGTGATCTGAATTGGATCCTCAAACAACTCCATGACTGTTAAAACTTAAGAAGGAATGACAGACTTCAAGAAATCGTACAGCTATCAGAAATAACCTCCGAATAATGGTAATTTGCAGCCAACACGGAGCAACGATGACCTTCAGTCAAAGCGCGCTGGCCGTTGGCCGATGGGGACTGTGCATGGCGTGAAAATGGTAGTTGGGAAGCTCAAACCCAGAAACAGAGGCTATTTCTGATGAGCGACTAGCGCAAATCACTAGGAAAAACCCCTCGAGAAGGAAAATCCTTGAGTGCTCAGTCACAAGGGAAGCCAAAAAACCGTGGGAAAAGTGCTAAAACCAAAGGTGGGTCCCGCGCTCCAAAACCGGCGGAATATCCCAGGCATTTCGGGCGGTAAGTGGGTTTGGCCGATGACCCAGTGATTCCATACATTGAATGACGTGTGTCCGGCGGATGAGAGAGAAAATCGCTCTCATCGCAGGCTAACATTCGAGCAAGTCACCCATGCGATAAGAGCGATGAACGTGGGATCTGGAGGTCCCGAATCTAACGGCGGAGAATGCACCCGATGGGAGACCAGATTTGACGGAAGAATAATCTGAGGCATATAAAGATTTGAAGTCCAATTTGACCGCTAAGCTGGCGGATGAATCATTTCACAAAGTAACCGAAATAACAACCATTTGAGGAAGAGTTGGCCCTCAGTTCGTGAGGGGACAAGTGGCCACCTCCCTGTGAAACAATACACAGTGACGATGACACAGAGGTAGGGAATTCCAAGTGGACAGAGGCAGGTGATCTGAAGGGCCGGAAGAGGAAGCGAACATTCAAGGGATAGATTAGTTTTAAGCCACGAACAGACAGAGAACAGAGGCAAGGAGACAATGAGACAAAGGAGACAGAATAGAGAGTGAAGCAAGAAGCAGAGAACATAGAAGCCGAGCTGACCTACAGAGCTAAGGCAGCATCGAGCAGACAGAACCGAGAAGGCTTGAGAGGTTCAAGCAATCCCTATGAGGATATCTGTCAGGAACTGAGTACCAAATTGGACTCATCCCATTAAGACTAGTTGAGGTCGAGACTTGGTAAGGGGGAGTTTGTGCACTCTAGTGGCTTGGGGAATCCAAGAACCACCCTACTAAGCATCAACTGTACAGGAGACTCAAATTGAGCTCCTCATTGTAAAAACTCTACGTAAAGACACAAATAAAAAGGCCACCATTGAAAGCTGGACTAGGAGATGTAGCCCAAGAGGATTGGGTGAAATCCTTATTAAATTGTTGTGTTTTTTCATTTGCTTGTTGTGTTTCTCTTACTGTTTTCCATTGCCTGTGTATTTCACAATCTTATCGATCTGTTGCTTAAAATAACATAGGTACACACCAGCACATGAGTCTGCAATACCTACATTAATTAACTGAGATCATATATAAGTGATTTTCAAAGCATTCAATCGCTAAATAATTCCTTGTCCATTAATACCAAACCCTCCTCCTTTATACCCCATCTTGGTGAGGAGCCTCATGCCAATTCCTGAAATAGGTATCTCAATGCTTTGAATAGAAATAACATCATGAGAAGAAGGAATTTCCTTTACCTTTGATTTTATCAGTGATGCTTGGTCATCTTCTTTTTCCAACTCTACTTTTGTAGTGGAATATTCTCCCATTTCTTCTTCCACAACTTGCTCTAAAATGAGCCTCAATTTCCACTTTTCTTCTTCTACATCTTGTAGAAGCCTTCTAAGCTCCGCATTCTCTGCTTGAATGCGATGATTAATCTCTTCCAACTCTTGAAGTCTTGCTCGCTTCAATCCTTTTCCCATCATGACATTCACAATTCCTGGAAAAATGGTCAAACCGCTCTCATACCACTTGATTCAGAAAATTTTTGTGAATATTTTCTTAAACAAAAATCTTAATTATGTAGGACCTTTTACTAACACTTATATTTACTTATGAAACATAAGCGAACATATTCTCTAAATAATACTTCAACAATCCATCAATGTGAACAAGAAGCAAATCACCATGAAGCAATAATAACACAACACGTGATAATGGAGTTCGTCTAGTGTGGAATACGTCTCTGGGTCTTAGGTCAAGAGTGGATAGGTTGCTTTATTAGTATATACAAAAGATGATGAGTACATGGAAAAATTCCTATCAACCTAAGGATAAAACTCTTATATCAAGTGTGTGTCTCTCCAAAGAGATGTTCTCCTACAAAGAACTCTCACTCTCAAGATGTTCTCCTTTAGCATGACATAGCGGCACAAAATTCTTCAATATACCTCACAATCTGATGATGGTCTGAAAATCGGTTGCTCAAATGTCAAAAGAGGTTGCACCATCGCGTTCCTTGCAAAAAAATTGTTAAATTTCATTATAAATTTGACCCTATTTTGAAACTATCAAATTTAGGCTTCTAGGGAATTTTAAAGGTTCCTACATCAAGGTTTCATCCTCAAGGTTCCATTGCTCATTGTTTTGCCTCTAGAAAATCAGTGGCTCAAATTAGAAAATTGTCTACACCATAAAATTCCTAGCAAAATTTTGAGCAAACTAAGTATAAAGTTGGCATATTTCTGACAACGTAAAAATTTGGCTCTCAAGGAATCTAAAATATTCCTCACATATTCCTTGCATCATGATTCCATCGATCATGGTTCTAGTTCAAAGTTTTGCCTCTAATTCATGGTTCCATGGGAACTAGGTTCCAGGTCGTTTTTTTACTCAGCCTTTATTGGCTCGCTCAACAATTGAACACGGTTTTATATAAGGGTGGTGGTGTTATTTACAAAGCCTGCACAATTGGTTGGTCGATTACGATGTGAATTATAAGGTTACATGTCAGCAGCGAAGTTGATAATTCCAACCCCCTACACAACCCTACATAGGTTTTTCGTTCTTAAAACTTGGTTCCATTTTGATTTTTTTGGCATTGGTTTATTTTGAAATGGTGTATGGTTTAATATGGGGCTTCCCGTTGGGCAGGTCAACCAGCCAGTTAGCATGGATTCGATCCTCGTTGGTCCCGATATGTTTGGTTGTCGTTACATATGGTCGTATCATGGCTGGGGTTCATGCCCCATTAAAATATTTTAATATAATTTGAACAATGGGGTGGTGGGATTAGTGGTCCGCCAACCTTTTTCTATAATGTTTTTGATTTTTAAAACAAAACGGAAAAACCATCCCGCCAATTTTTTTGGGGTTAGTAGAAAAATTAAACTTTTGAAATTTTGACCACTTCCAATCACCATGAAGTGCTAAGTTTGTTTCTCGGTAAGTCATGTCCAAATTTAGAGGGTTTTTCCATATTTAGTCAGGCTACCAAATTTAGTTGCTGACAAAAGTCTTGCTCCTTTGACCTGAAACTTTGACTGCCAATAACTTGTACATACAAAGTCAGATTTCAGTGCCATATATAACGTTTGAATTAGGATGATGAGCTATCTGTTCTAGTCTTGGTTTCGATGAAATCCAAAGAATTCAATTTTTAGCCTCTCCAAAGCTACCTCGATCACTCATGAGATACAATATGACCCAAATATTCCACCTCCTATACTCCAAAGAAAAATTCGGAGGTTTTTTCATACAATTGTTTCTCCTCCAATAGTTTGAGCACCTTATCAACATGTTGAACATGATCCTTCCAAGACTTTCTATAGATGAGTATATCATCAAAAATACCAACACAACTGTAGATGAGTATATCATCAAAAAATACCAACACAATTTTTCTAAGGGTTTTAAATGGAATTCATCAAACCTTGAAATGTGGAAGGTGCATTAGTAAGGCCAAAAGGCACGATGAAAAATTCATAATGACCTTCATGAGTTCTAAATGTTGTTTTCAAAATGTCTTTGGTCTTCAGTCTAATTTAATTATATCTTGAATGAAGATCCATCTTGGTGAATTAAATTTCTCCATCTAATTCATCCAACAATTCATCAATGAAAAGAATGGGAAATTTATCTTTAATAGTGAACTTGTTGAGCTGCCTATAATCTAGACACATATTCCATGATCCATTCTTCTTGTGTACCAATACTACTAGAGTAGAGAAAGAACTTTGGCTAGGTCAAATTATACCTGCCTCTAACATTTCAGCAACCGTATGTTCAATTTCACTCTTTTGGGCATATGGGTATCTATAAGGCTTGACATTTGGAGGAACACTTCTTGGAATCAAATGAATAGAATGACCATGATCACGAGTAGGTGGGAGGCCTTTGGGAGTCATAAATACCTTGTAATGATTGTCCAAGACTCTTTGGAGATCTGGAGAAATGAATGATTTCAATGTTTGAACATCTAGTGAGAATAATTGTGTAACTACGCCTCGTTGTTCTTTCTTCAAAATATTTGTCATGTCATTAGAGTTGATTATCTTCCTTGGTTTCCCTACGATACCCCTTAATTCAATTTCCTTTCATTCCTAGAAAAAATTCAAGAAATGTTAGTGAAAAATAAAAGTTATTCTCCCCAAAGATTGTAACCATTGGACTCTTAATACAACATCAACAACACCCATTGGAATGTAAAGCATTTAAATATTCAATACATATTCCCTATAGCTTGATATTATGGCACATTCCTGAGCAATTTATAGTTCTTCCATTTGCAACAATCACTTGACACTCTGGTGTTGGGTATAGAAAGCAATTCAATTCCTTGGCTATTTTACAATGAATAAAATTATGGGTACTACTTTAATCTATCAACATGATTACCTTTTAGTTCTTGATATATCCTTTTATCTTGAAAGTTTGAGGAGTAGTAGTTCCTTCCAATGCTTTACAAGATATGTTCATATTCATTTATTCTTTCTTTGTGGTTAGTTCCTGGTGTATGTCATCTTCTTTTGCTGTTTCATGTTCCTTTTATTCCTCCGTTTCACAATCTATGTAAAATAATTTCTTCTCAGCACACTTATGACCTTTAGTGTATTTTCTATCACGATTGTAACAAACCTCTTTTGCTCTTTTCTCCTCTAGTTGTTGAGGTGTCAACCTTGTAGGTTGTGGGAGGCTAGGAGTAGCAACACTTCCATGTTTCAGTTGTGAGTGGTAGATTTCCTTGTTCCATAATTTTCCTTTCAACTTTTCTTTCCACCCTGAATGCCTTCTCTAGTGAATTAGGCTCCAAAAGGCGAACTTCATGTTTTATGTTATCCTTTAAAGTCCCTATACAAACATAAATCATATTCTCCTCTAGAATATCAGTTACCTTGATATTCAATCTTTGGAAGTATTCAATGTGCTCTGACATTGAACCCTTCTGTTTGAGATTTATAAATTGGTTAAAGAAGGTGTTTCCCTTTGTATCATCATAATGTGCTATCAATTCCTTCGTAAAAATTGACCAAATGACAAGTGGTTTATGATAAAAAATCCATTGATACCACACAAACTAATTGGGTTCTAAATATAAGGATGCAATGTGTACCTTTTATGTGTGTTGCACATCATGTAGTTCAAAGAATTGCTCCATTTGTAGTATCCATGTTACCAGATCCTTGCCATCAAACTTTCTCATATCAACCTTTGTAATGTAGTTAGTTTTCAACCCAAAGTTAGAATCTCTAAAATCATTATTCACATTCCTGTTGTTCTCTTCATGAGTTTCATGGAATACCTTGTTGCTATTAGGAAGCATTTCTTGTAGCAACTTTGTCAAACCTTCCTTCAAAACTTCCATATATGATTTTAAACCATCCTTCAAGCCTTCCATATCTAATTTTAAACCTCCCATGTCCCTTTTTATTTTCAATTCTAAACCATCCATATTAACATTCATTTTCACTTCCAATTCATTTTTGGTTACTCTTTGTGATAGCGAAATTTGTTGCACTTGGTCTCATAATTTTGATATATCATGTTACATTTTTTTCTCTTCTTCATGTGTCATAGTATAGCTTTATGGTTTCTTACTAGGAGTATCCAATTTTTTGTTTCGGGGCATATTGGAACCAAATAATGATATATATGCTTTACTATGCCCTTTGAATCACTTTAGATTGATTTTTCAAACAAACTTATGCAAATTGAAAAAATACACACTTTTTTCTCATTTTTTGGAGCTTGATCTTGCAATTGTTGTATATTTGTAATTTCATCTCTCCAAGGTCTGATATTCATCCTATGGTGTCCCTCTAAGTCTTCCTTCCAACACCACAAACTAGCCTAAGGTTGGATTCTTCAAGACAAAGTTATGTTAAATCTCTCACCATGACCTGATTATGGACTAGTTCAATAGAGTGAACTTGTACAGAATGCCATGTTTCATTGTTTCAAACTTCGACCCCAAAAATGTTACCCAATAAATTACAGTCTATTCAATTTCAGTGTCTTTATACGAAATTCAATTTGGATGCTCAAAATGAAAGTTATGATGATTTCCCTAAGACACTTGTTTGAGACAGAATTCTGGAGCATGCAGAAACCCTAACTTCTTCAGAAAATATCTCTGAAAATATAGCAAAACAAGATCTAAAAATTTCACATGAAGTTCACCAATATTTCAACGCTACGTGGCCAAAATTTTAGCTTTTGTAGCCTTATAAAAATAAAATTAAAAAAATAAATTATAGCGAAAATTTCAAGATGACTTATTTGATGTAGCAAAACCCTAGAATCCAAAGCTTGGATACCAAATGTTATGTAACCAGATCAAAAAAATAGAAGAAAATATAGATCAGCTACTTGACAATAAGCCTCTTTGAGGGGGCAACCACCTTTTATATTACATAAATGAACAATTCTTGGATGATTCAATGACAAGACCTCATTGGTATAGATAGGAGTCTAAAGGGTCACAATATAATGTAGTGGCACAAAAATAACAATAATGGGCTTCTATGGGGCACAACAATAACAATATATGGGTTACAGTACTATTATAAGGACCTAACACAAATAGGAAGTTGTGCCTCACCCGATCAAAGGTGTTTTCTGATGAACCCCTGGTACTGTAGCAAGAATGTTACAACTCCCAAGGCTACCAACTTTAATTATCAAGTTGGAGTTCGTACAAAATTAAGATGGTTTATCACCATATGTGTAGCAAACAACTTCCTCTTCCTAATCTGCATCCCTTAGATGCAGGTGAAAGAAGGAACTGAAACAACTTCAAATGAGTGAGGATTTAGGTAAGCCTCCAATCCTAAGTTTCAAAATGTAAATAGAAATAATCAAACCTATTCTACTTTTGTTCAAAAGTCAATGGCAGAAAGGAAATCTATTCTAATTGCAAAAAATGTAAAGCACAATGAAAAGCAAGCAAATCTAATCTATTTTGATGGAAAGGATATGGCATTAAATAAAATCTATTCTATTTTGCATGAAATAAAAGTCCTAAATTACTCTTGTAGGAAAGAAATCACACTTTGATTAAAGTAAATGTAAAAAAGGAAATCTAGACTAATTGCAGAAATCAACACTCAAGAAGCAAGAAATGTAAAAAATAAATGATGACTTAACCAAACCTTAGCTTAATCAAATAAGTCTCATAGCATTCATAGGCTATAAATATACTTCTACCATGAATTTGGAGTGAAAAGGAGCTTGAAAACAAATTGCTACATGATTGCTACAGAGTTGCCTACAGGATTCATGTTTCTCAATGTGACATGTCAAATTACCAAGTTAATCAAATGAAAACACTGCAGGGTAAATTTTCTTATTAATTTCAATGCTTTCAAGCTTCAATCCAAGTGGAATCAACTCGAAATAGCTTCGTTAGCACATACTAAAATTCAATAGAAAATTACTATTAAAAACCATAAATTTCATAACAATGAGTCATTAAGCTGGTCTAATTACCAAAATGCCTAAGCTAATCAAATGAAAATTCCATGGGGTAAACTTTTTTATTAATTTGGATGTTTTTAGGCTTCAATCCAAGTGGAATAAAATCTAAAGAAGCTCATTAACATGTGCTAAAATGCAGCAGAAATTTATTACTATTTTGCTACACAATACTTCCATAAATTCCAAAATTGTGAATTACTAAACCAATCCAAGTAACTAAATGATGAATATGAATTTGCAAAGTTGTCCTAAGGATGCATCATACTTGTAACTATATAAATCAACTGAAAAACCACTTATTTAAACCATTTAACCAAACTAACCTACAACAAATGAAGCATCGATATTAAGTGAAAAAATAGGAAATACAAGAACAAGAAATGCAAAGAAGACAATGAAATTGTACAATAGGGCTCTGAGGATCTTGGAATGGCCAAGCCCAAGGATTCTCGGAGTCCTATGAATAAAACCAAGCCTTAGAAGTTGAAAATGATACCAAACTTCATAACTAGAGTCAATCCAAGTACATCCCTACTAGAAATGAAAGTAAAGTTGCTAAATAGCAAGTTTTCTTCACAAGAAGACTAAGAAATGCATGCCCCTAAAGGATAATTCGAATTGGTACTTATACAAATTGATTGGGAAGCATCCTCCTAGAAATGAGGTAGTTTTCCTCTCCAAAATCCTTCAAAAGGTGGATTTGGTTCCCACCAATAGGAATCTTCAATAAATATTGAGATCTGGCTTCTCCTGCAGCGAGGAACACATCCCTATATTTTTTCATCACTAAAGCTCCAAATTTGTCAATGATTTCATAATATTTTATTCATTTATTGTCAATCATGTGGCATCATGTGGTAGGGAGCATTCCAAATCTTCAAAATATGCCCAATATTCTACAAAAATAAATAATATTAGGCAAGTAATTGGGATTATATCTAAACCTTCCTAATAAACGCATTATATCTCAAAAAGATGCCATCAAATGCGAAAAGAGAGGTTACATGTGTTGAAGGATGGTCAGATGGGCCTTGAATTGTATGTATTTGAGAGGCCCATCATTTTCCATATCCAACTCTATAATCATTCCTTTCTCCCCTCTTAGTTTGCTTGAGTGTAATGCTTCTTGGTGATGAGCCTCATCATTGGTTAATTATATGGGCCTTAATTCACCTCCTAGCTTAGTCAAACCAACTATTCTCACAACTTATTGCATACTTTTGATTATATTTTGTTTATGAGATGAGTTAGAGCTGGATATTTTGCTTTGTGCTCTAATGTGCATTAAATGCAGGATTAAAGGATAAAAGCAAGGAATTTTGACAAATACCTTGGTCAAAACTCAAATGGGACAAGGGAGAGGAATTATAGGAGGTAAATCCTCCTCATTTGCTACACCTCCATTCTAATATTCCTCCATCAGCTCAGAGTGAAAATAGCCAAATCATAAGGACTAGAAGGCAGTCGAGCAAGTGAAAGAAAAAGCACCAGTTTATCTCGAGTTTGGGAGTCGAGCCTCCCTAATTTTAATGAAGTCATTGGAGACTTCAGATGTATAAGTAGAGAGGCCTAGGACCTCAGTAGGATTTGGAATTTTTATGGTAAAACTCTACTCTAATTTCGAGCTGCAAGACTTGTGACAGTTTTTTATGTAATCCATGGTTTTGATAATAAAAATGAGTTTTGTTTTGAGCCAGCACTGAGCTAACTCAGAGAGTTGAATCTCTTGGGTTAGGGCCCAACCCCAGAATCCAAGGCTCCTCTTTATTGTACATGTATGCTAGCCTAGATTCATGGTTTAATTGTTCATTTGCTTAAGTAGTTGCATTTCCATTACAGCAGTGTAGAGTAGATTGGTTGTATT
>APFE030616841.1:99159-132242 GCA_000404065.3 Pinus taeda | reverse complement strand
TTAAATAAATAAACTATTATTTTATTTTATTTTTTCACCTAATTTAACTTATTTCCACGAATAAAATAGTAAATATTGGGAATAATTATAACAATAAGAATATTAATGATTTATCAGGGTCCTTGGGTCAAAATTTGACGTTAATCGGTTTTAACTGTTGGAATCTCTGCTCGTACTATTTAACGCGCTAGTCTAGATGTCCTGACGATGAACCACACTAGTTGGTTCAAAACGCGTCGGCAAAGGTCTTTCTTTATGTGATTTATGCCAAAATTCTTCTTATAACTATGATGGATCATAGAAGCCTCAATTCTACAATAGATACTTCTTCCTGAAAAGTATTTCAAACTCACTCCAAGTCAACTCCTCTTCATAAATACCTCTGACATTCTTTACATCTTCCCACCAAAGATTTTCTTTACCTTTAAGACTGAATGTCATTGTTCTGGCATTCATGTTTTCTAAGTAATCATGCAACCTGGAGAACTTATTCATACCAAGAAACCATGCTTTTGTATCTTGTGACTTCTTCATTTCCCCATCAAATGTAGGTTTCTTTGATTTCTTGAACTCATCCGATAAATATCCCCTATAACTCCTCCTATAAGGATGATAATGATGATGACTAGGATACCTGTCTGAACCAAAACTTGAGTAAAAACCATTTCCATCTATTAGGTGTATCCAATAACCTGCCATCTCTAACTGTGTCATCTCTATCCAACCTGAGCCCACTATGTGACCTGCTACCATATGCTCCAATAGTCCTATCCTCCTGCCCATGATTGATTCTAAGTGGTCCATATTCTACAAGTCTGAAAATATCTGACAAAACACTACATTTACCTTTGCTTGTTTCTCATGTGCCTAAATTATTATGTCATTATCTTCTTTACAACTAATTATTTCTCCCTTCAAACTCCTCAATGTTTCTATTAAGTCAGAAGAATTCCTAGCACCACGTTGCTCACCTGATCCATAAGAAGAGTCTCGTGCACTGTAGTCTACCATCTTGCTAGTCATCTTTTGATGTTTTCTTCCTGCAAGGTATATCATGTCAGCTAAACCAAATCATGAACAACCCAATGTACCTTAGTTTAGTTCAAGGGGGGATATCTAGTCTACAAGACCAATCAAATTAGCACAATACGTATATAAACATAATCATATCAACATTTAATCATCATTTCAACCATTATCTAGTCATCAATGCATGACCATACCAACCACATACCATGACCTCATGTGCAACAACTACAACCATGTCAATGTATGCACAACTATATATAAGCATTAACATGCATAACCAATGCATAATTGACATATGCTCATGACGACCACATCTAACAATGACACCTTCAACTTTCACATGGCAACACCACTACAACTATGACCAACATCATGCATATGCAACAAGCACATAGACCATAAGCATAAAGAAGACATATGTAATCGACATGAATGCACGAACAACACCCACTGCCCATCCAGTCCAAGGGGTAAACCATGCTCTAGTACCACTTTGTAACCACCCTCTTCCCAAATTTATCCAAGTTAACCAGTCTATTGGGGTAAACATGTGATGAGAGGCTACTATGATCTTATTCAACTCCCCATGTACAATTAAGGAAGTTAAAACGACAAAACACAACCAATATGACCTTCTACATGTTCCAACCAGGGCTTCCTAGACTAGTAACTCAACCAAAATTTGTTGTCGGGCTCCCAAAGTGTTTGTCCAACCAAGGCATCCAGGATTAGTAACTCAACCCACAAAGGGCTTCCAAACCATTTGTCCAACCAAGGCTTCCAAGACTAGTAACTCAACCTAAGTTGTTATAGGGCTTCCAGATCGTTTGTCCAACCAAGGTTTCAAGGAACTAGTAAGTCAACCCACAACCATAAGGAACATGAGAACCAACCAAAAAACAAAAAGAAAGTCACCCACAACACCGTGATTATCCAAGAAATGAAAAGGCTAGGAAAATCCACCGTCAATCCAGGCAATCCTCCATGCCAATGACAAATCATAACTAAGAAACCACGTGCATGTGCCATGCATGCCAAAAATAACAAGGAAATCATACATGCAACTCGGTACCTACAAGAAAAACCTATTGTAGTTGTTGATCCTGCTGTCCTCTTGCGCTTTCCTGATCTTCCTTTACCTTCTTACTCCAAAATCCCAAGAATGCCACACTCCTTCAAGAGTGCTCCAAGAAAACTCTAAGTGTCCAAGAGTATGAGAGAGAGAGTAGAAACTGAGAGCTCCAAAACTAAACTAACAAAAAGCTACAAACTGATCCTCGTAAGCTTTTTTATTAATGAGACATTTATTTTCTTCATTTTATTATTTTCCTTCATTTTCCTCCTCACATGCAACCTGTGACCTTTCACCTTCCTTTTCTCCTAATCCCATTATTTTCATAAATAAAATTCCAATTAATGCCACTTTGCCTTTCAAAAACCTTTGTCATTGCTTTTTTCAATCTCCATAGTCATTAATTAATCACAAGTGATCCCCATCGTTATGTTTTTTGCCCAACATTCAGCTTGGAATACGTGTCCCATGACTAAGGTCTTATTTTGCCTTTATTAACTTTATTACATGGATTTTTGACCAGGGTTGTTACAAACATGCTTGTAAAAGTGTGCAGAGAAATCATCTGGACCTAGAGCTTTATCAGGATCAAATGCATTTAAATTATCCCAAACTTCATCTCTAGTAATTGCATTATCTTTTTGTGAATCAACACAAGATTTTTATTAATAGATAATCATGATTACATGGATAGCAACAGAACCAAGAAGTTGGTTCTCAAAACCAGAGTTCTAGGATACTACAACATCTACTACAAAATTTCATTAGTAAAACCAAGGACCTTAATCCCTTATATAACCATAATAGATAATATTCACCATCAAACATAAAATTAGTGCACGATTCAACACTAGATAACACCTCAACATAAAGTCTTGTCAAACAAGGATCAAGGTAAAAACACTAGAAGAAAGAAGGCCACCACGTAAACAACAGACACTGTGAGGAGTGACATAAGGTGATAAATTTGTTGCCATGTTGCTAAAAGACTAGGAAAGGACAAGTGGTACACCTAGAACACACATTAATAAAAGAATTCCTCTCATAATACCTCCTACCATTAATCCTTGCAGATGCAAAAATACCTTGGTGATCCATTACCTACTCCCAGCATGCAAATTCGAACTCGTCCATTGTTACCATAGACAAAGGAGAACGTATGAAAATTGAAATTGGAGTTCCCACTAATAGCTACCACTTCCGCACATTTATAATGAAACCACAATAGTAGATTGAATCCCACCTTATTTCCTTTTGCATGCCAGCTTGCGTGCATTAAAGGATAGTTGGCAGATTTGACATGCCTTTCAACCTTTAACTATTAAATTCCACACACTCGCCTCCATCAGGGACTAGTATTTGCATTATTATTATTAGGCATTGGTTGTTATTTAATTTGCTAGATTTGTTTGTTCAAGCCTAGATGTAGCGTTGATTATTTTGAAGATAGACATTGGCTTGTTTTTCAATTTGGAATTGGTATATATTTGTGTGTGTGTGTGTGTGTGTGTGAGAGAGAGAGAGAGAGAGAGATAATGCATGAATAATTAAGTCCATATGTCATTACATGAACATCTCAAGTAAAAAATAAAATATCTCAATATTGGTATATATATAAATATGTTTCCCTATAATAAGGATTGGTCCAAACGTAAGAGTAGATTATGATTGGAATCACAACATGAAAGATAGGACACAAGAGCATGATATATATGTTTATACAACATGTTGGTTTCAAACTTAGTATCTTATATTATCTGCACAAAGCCCTAAATGAAGAGCATTATGATTGGAATCACAACATGAAAGATAGGACACAAGAGCATGATATATATGTTTACACAACATGTTGGTTTCAAACTTAGTATCTTATATTATCTGCACAAAGCCCTAAATTAAGAGCATGCTATAAAAAATTGCCAGATTGAAATTTAAAATATCATGAATAGTCATGTGTGCTTAATTTTTAATATTTCATAATATATCTTTTACAAGTTTTGTCAATAAGATCTCTTGTAATGCTCATGACCATAAAAATAAAAATAAATAATAATGGCGTCGTTCATTCATAAAAAGAATTTCAAGCACGTTACATTATAAATTACTATAGTAAAGAGAAGCATGTAGTGTTATAACTTATTAAATTCATTGCAATTCATATAAGGAAAAAAAGAAGACAAAAACAATGGTAGAAGAATGGCAATGAAGATTTTAAAAATGAGATAGTCATCCACATACATTTGCATCTATCATTTAGCCTTTGGCCATTCATTAGTCACGACTCTCTATATCTTTACTTCATTTCATATTCTAATATGTTGGACAAGATCCAACTACTTACAATATGAACACTCCATTACTGAGTATTATCTAATTTCTAACATTTAAAATTCAATAGTTGAAACAAAATTTCTCGCTTTCCATGCTATTTATCTTCAAATATAATTTGTTACAAAATAAATCAATGAAAAAAACAATATAAAATAAATAGTATATTAATAAGGAATCCATTTGAAAGTAACCATACTTCAACAAACAATATTAGCAACAAACAAAGTCACTTATCAACATCATTAATTCACTTCTCAATTCACTCCTTAGAAAAAATTGTTCGACTTTTATTTCATTCTCCTTAGAAGAATAATAAACAAAGTCACTTGTCAACATCATTAATTCACTTCTCAATTCACTCCTTAGAAAAAATTGTTCGACTTTTATTTCATTCTCTTTAGAAGAATAATAAACAACCTGATATCTTAGAATATAGAATAAATGTGCATGACAAGTATCTCAATGGGAAATACATTTTCTCTCACTTCTTATTAGAGCATCACATTTCTGTATATTAAAAGAAACAACCATAGTTACCATGATGACTCTTATCAAAGAATGTATTTTCTCATTTTAATCGAAAGTGCAAAAGTGTGGTAAAAAAATAAATTAAATATACAATGAAAATTGCCTAGTTGCATTTTGATCATCCTCACCAAGGTGCTTTCTCCTCCCTTTACCAATTTGATTGTTGATGAGTCTTACAGGGTCTCAAAAAGTTGCATTACATGTAAATAACCCAAAACAAGAGGCAAAGTAGAGTTAATGCACATGTTCTGCAATATTATGTAAAATAAATGTCATACTAAAATGGTTGCAATAGTTTGTACTACAAAGCATAACTAAAAAAACAATGATAAGGAAATTGAGATGTAAAGATTGACAATTAATAAGCAAAGGTTGGAGTTATACAATTAAGAAAAACAAAACATATGTTTAATAATATTTTCAATTTTAATTTTAAAATATTAATATAACTACTATCATATTGTACAAAGTTAAAGTATAATACAATTTAAATATGATGCCATTTAAAACAAATGTTGCAAGCAGGGTAGTCCTGTTACTTAAGTGGAGTGCTATATTTTTAGAAAAATTGCAAATTCATATATGCAGTGGAAGAGTCAATTGCCTACTAAGGGATAAGGACTTGTATAAATTTTTGGTGGGCAATGACCACCACTAAGTTCACACATTTACACTCTTACTCCTACATTTAAAGCATTGAAGAAAACATAAATAATAGTAGGGAGTAACATCCACTGGGCAAGGGATTGGAATCTCTATTAAATCTACAATGATTCTCCACGATTACATTTCTCAGACGTTCATTAGTTTTATACCAGCCGCCTCCGTTACATAACTACTATTTCGATATAGAACTAACTAGTTACATTTTACCCAAAATTACATAATTTTTTATCAAACTAACAAATGACACCCAATGGTCTCAATGGGAAACCGATTTTTAAAGTTGCTATGTTAATTTTCACAAGGTAATATGCAATGTAGCCTCTGCAAGATTCACCCAATGGTCTCAATGGGAAACCGATTTTTAAAGTTGCTATGTTAACTTTCACAAGGTGATATGCAATGTAGCCTCTGCAAGATTCATGTTGAAATAGGGACCGTGAGTTTAGTCGAAAGCAAGATGAACATATCATGGCTAACTTTAGGTGTTGCTTCAAGTTGAAGATTCAAAGTTCGACATTACTGGTTGTCGATATCTTTATGTCAGATTGTAGATTTTGAGAATTTCTTCGAATCAAAATTTTGATGTTTAGAAGAGGAGAGAGGTTAATTGTTTACCTCTCATAAGATATTCTTAATATATGCAATCGACGTAAGTTAGGTAGTTTTTTGCCTTCCTTGTGCGGTTACAGGAGGAAAGTTATCAACATCTTCAATACATATCTCTTCGGAAAGGAGACATGCAACAACACTTTGGATCTATGCAAACGATATGGGGATTTAGACGTCAAATACGAACAACACTCCAGCTTACCCCTCATCAAACAACTTTGAAAGATGTGAAACGTTTAACAGTCCATCGACCAACAATGCTAGCATAATTATGGACCCCGTACAACTCGAACAAATGATTTGGAAGGGGTGAACATGGACCATTAATGCACTCGAAACCAATGTTGTAAATGAATTATTGACTTAACAAAGCCCCCAAGGAATAAAAGTTGGGGAGCTAAGCTATTGGGCTTCGGATGGTTAGCGTTGGGAAGGTTTGCAAAAAATGGAAACCATAAAAAACAAGAAAGCTAAGTGAGAGGCAAGGAAAAAAAAATGAAAAATCCAAAGGCATTGATTAATATTGGGGTTTTATTCAAAATTCAGTGAATCCCTTTAATATAGTTGGTTAGGTTTAGGAGTACGGGGATAGTAATTCCAACTCCACCCAAATCTCCTTCATCTATAAATTGCCTTCATATTTGAAAAAAAAAAGAGAGAGTTAAAGTTGGTTTAAAGATCATTTTATTACTATGATTAAAATTGAAAGAAGTACAACCTCCTCCAAAAACTTCACAATCAAAATCACTGGAGTCTTTGGAAGGCAGCATGGAAATCATAGGGTCTGCCCAAAATTAAATTCTTCACCTAGACCTTTCTCAAAGGTAAAATTCTTACTTTTGAAAATTAAAAAAAAAAAAGGAATACAAGGGCCCTCAAAATGTGTCATGTGTCAAAAGGAGGAAGAAACTATCCACCACCTCTTCGTTAACTGTATGGTGGCGAGAGAGTGCTAGAAACAGGGAACAAGTCCTTTGGAAATAAACATAAATCCAACAATCCAATTGACAATTCTTCATAAAAACTGGGATAAAAGCTACCCATATACAAAGACAAAAAAAGGAAACAATAAAAAGGATATGGAAATGTCTCCCTTCAATCCTATGTTGGCAAATTTGGTTAGCCCGAAACAAATGCATTTTCAAAGAACAAAAGCCAAATTTAGGCAAGATCTTAGCAAAAACTTGGAGCCAAGTTGCACAGATAATCAGTACAAATGGAATCTCAAAAATGGACCAGAATAATTTACAACAAGAAGAGAAAGACTGGTACGGTAAAGCAATGTTAGAAAACAAAGCAAAAGAAGCAGTTACAGCAAATAATAAAGAATTCCACACAAATAAGAATTGGAAATTAAGATTGGAGGACAAAGAATTTGCAAAATGGATAAAAGAACAGAAGAGGCACATTCTCTTTTTTTACTGAGCTGCAACAAATAACCCAGACAAAGCAGAGGTAGGAGGAGTCATACTAGACCCAAATGGACAAAAAATAATAACCTATGAATGGCGCTTAGGTGAAATGACAAACAACAGGGCTGAAGCATACAGCCTTCTCCTAGGCACAAGGCTTTTAAACAAAAACGCATTCAAAAACCCTATAATAATAGGGGACTCTGCTATCATAATAGCCGCTCTGGATGCCAATAGGGACTTCAAAAGCATAGCCATCAATAAAATCTATCAAAGGATCAGAGCAATTTTTGAAAGTCTGGGAAATATAACCTTAAAGCACGTCCTGAGAAACCAAAATAAGGACGCGGATAGCCATGCCAACAAAGCAATTGATAGACCAGTTGGCATTGTCAAATAGAACAATGAAGTTTATGAAGAAAGTATCCCTTGACCCCCTTTCCCAGTATAAAGAACGAGAATGTATACCGTGATCCACATGTATCAGTGCAAGCTCCCAGGCAACCCGGGACAGTTTGGCAATCAACAGCAGTAGGTTTCTTCACAACAGAGACCAATAAGACAGGACCAGAAACCACAAATCATTGAAGAAAGGCAGCAAAGTAGGAGTGCGAAGACTGACGAAGAATCATGGCACAGGTATCGTGGGATTCTGGAGATCAATGGCCAAGGTCTAACTTCAGTTGTAGCGGAAAAGGATCTCGAAAATGTCGTTGCAGCCATCGGTGGTGGCAGATCAACGACCATCAAGCACTTTCTTACACGAGAGTTAAACAATAAGAAAAGATGGGATTGTAAACTGGAATGGTATTTCGGGCAGAGTTTCAGCGGTAAGTGGTTCCGGGAGGGAACCACCGAATTCCACTCACTGATGGACACGTATCATGAGGGCGGTGTGAGATTACCACCTTTTCGGGTAGGTACTCTCTGCGCGACTTACCCGCCTGATATTCATGCCAACTGTTTGATCTATCGTGTGTGGATCGACGGCGAAAGTGGGACGTGCAAGTTGTTTGACTAGTTAGATTGACGGAGGATTTTCTACAGTGGAGATCGTGTCTTATAAAGGTAAGCTTTGAAGATCGCGCCAAGGCTTCGGAAAAGCGGAAATCATTAATTACCGTGTATTGTGTATATGCTGACTTTTCGAGGATAATGGTCTTTGACTTTATCCACCTCTTCAAAAGTTAAGTCATTTTTTGGAGTTCAAGTCATCTTTCTTGAAGTTTATGGATTCTGGGTGGCAAAAGTAGTTGCGGGGACTACACTCCCATATACGCACTACTTTTGAACCTGCCCTCCCTTGATTGTACAAGGAACTAGCTTCATTTCCCTCTTTTTTTGCAATATATAAAAAGTAACTAACTGTGTTAAAAAAAAATGAAAGAATATTGTGAATACGAATAATAAGGGTTTGGAATGGTCACAACATTATATTTATATATTTAAATAAAGTATTTTTTAATTTTGTTTGAAATAAATTAAAAGGTACATTCAAAATAGCTTTGTTGTTGTAGTATGCTGGAATTGGTAAATCATATTTACGTTGTCAGATCTAATGTTAGTCGATTGAAAATTTTGTCTTAGCATAGAATTTCACTTTAGATGACTTGATTTTATCCTTCATATCATTAAGGTAAATCATATTTACCTTGTCAGATCTAATGTTAAACGATTGAAAAATTTATCTTAACATGGAATTTCACTTTAGATGACTTGATTTTATCCTTAATATCATTAAGCTCGGTGTTAGAATGCACCTTATTAGCCATGTTAGTCTAAATCTTATTGTCCATTGTTAGATTGACTTAGTACATTGGGGGATTCACTTTCAAAGAAAATATTGAGATAAATTATTTAGAAACAATAAAATAAGGTTTTAGTTAGATGATTTTAGTTTTTTTTTTTTTTTTGGTATTTTTAAGAAAGCTCGAATTTGACAAATGAATTTGCAAGTGGTTTTAGTGAAACTTAGAATCATTGAATTCCACAAACGACATATAAGGTGGAAAATTGCCAATCAAATTATTATGCACATGAAAAATCACACATTAATAGCTTATGACCATAACCAAATCACACATAACCAAATAACCAAATAGTTGGTTAATTGTCAAATTGTTATGTAGATGAAAAATCAAACATTAATCACTTATGGAACAAAACCATTTCTAGTCAACTTTCCTTCCAAAAGAAATAGGTTGGCTTTGATGTGATTGGCCAAAGGGATCTATTATAGCAATTGGAACCACTGCATATATATTTGAGACTTATTCGGCTTCTTCTTAACTCTTATAGACTTTAAAGTCCTAGTCCATAAGAAAGATTTATACCTTGTCATGTTGTTGTTGGGAAATATCTTTTAGACTTTAAAGTCCTAGTCCATAAGAAAGATTTATACGTTGTCATGTTGTTGTTGGGAAATATCTTTTTTTTTTTTTTTTTTCCTCAACGACTAATCCAATAAATAATCTCACATTTGAGATAGAAAATTATGATTTTTTACTATATTTATAAACATTTGATAAAGAGAAATGCACTTAGCTTATAGAGATTTCATTTTCCTCTTCCAACCATGCATATTTTCCCATGATGAATGCATATCATTATCTATAATTTCTTCGTGAGATTGCATCCTACCATTCACATATAAAATTGAATTCTTACTCTCTCAAATGAGTTGTATCTTTTCTGACAACTCTATGGATATTAGTGGTTTGACATAGTTTCAGAATGTGAATGATGTTCTATTCTAAATCACTGCATGATGGAACATTTCATGTTAATCCCCAAAAGAGTTAAGCAACCTTCACCGACTAGAAAAAGAAAATTTGAAGGCATTTAGATAATCACCATCTTATACTTGAAACAAAATCTACATACATAGCCAAGTCTCCCAAAATATCATGTTGAATAAAGGAAATTTCATGGTTGCTACCATAAAACTTCACGATGGTACCTCTCAATTAAAAAAAAAAAAATTTATTATTATATTTCATTCAAATAATATATTATTTAAAATCAAATAATTACAAATAAATCTTAATAAATTTCTTAATTTACACTTACTAAGCTAAATTATATTTTTATCACATTGAAAATAAATTTAATAAAACCTTATATTTGAATATATATATGATTTATTAATATATTTTAATAAATTTATAAATAAAAATAATTTTGAATTGATTTCATATAAATTTGTTAATTATAAATAAATAAATAAAATTGGAAAAAAAAAAAATTATGTCTATGATTTCTTATGTATTGAGTGAGAAGGTAGTATCTTCCAATATTACTTAATATCATGATCATTTCAATATTTAATATGAAAATGATTTAATTTGGTTCTTCAAAATCTATCAAATATCTTCTATTCGGAATTGAAATAGCATCCTCGAGCATTAAGAGGCAACCTATGTTGAAAGGTTATAGAATTTGTCAATTTGGCATAATGTAAGTGATTTGTCTTTATCTTCTAGCTTTGGATGACATTTTGTTTACTAATTTCTATCTTCAATGATTTTTTTATATATCATGATTCTTCTCAAATTTATGCCTTACGGCCTTTCCTTTGCAACATTTGGTGCAATTGTTAGTTGATAGTATATATTCATTTTTTATGCTAATACTTTCTTAAATTATGGTGGGTAGTAATTGATATTATCTATTCATTTTTTATGCAAATATTTGCTTAAATTATGGTGGGAAGTAACAGATAGTAAATAGGTTATTTATGTATGATCTATTTTCAAGGATTTTAATTTTAGGTGGTTTTCCTGTGAGGCTTACCAATGAAAAATCATTACACAGATATTTAAAAATCATGGCAACAAAATGATGATATCAAACAAGGATGACAATAAAGGCTTCAAGATGAGAAGGTAAATATAAATATGAAGAAGTGTAATCTTGTTACCTGGGATTCGGAGGAACAAGCTTTTTTTTCACAAGAAAAAACAACTAACTTCCATTATAAAATAAAGTAGTTACATATAGTGCCAAATAAGCCCTGGGAATAGTTGGAAACAAAAAAAAGGCAACACCCAAAAAGGAAGGGAGATGCAAGAAGCATCAAAACCTAGCCAAACTTGGCGAGCCCAGGATAAATTCTATGAAACAACAAAAGACCAATATGAAACTACTAACATAAAAAAAAAAAAACTACACTTTGGAAAACATAAATGTTGCTAAAAACCCGAGGCCACGAAAAAAAGAGCAACCCTGTTGCCAAGAGTTGAAAAGGAAAAGCTCCTTAAAACTAAAATCATCTGACATCACTAGAGATTCCTTCAAAAATAGAAAAAAATCAAAAGACACCAAGGGGAGCAGATCTCCCATGCTTGGAGAGAATATCAACCACAATGATCTTCTCATGGAAGATATGTGAGAACCAAATGTTGTTAAACGATAGCTACAGTTCACGAATCAAATGCTTCTAGTGGAAAAGGTCAGATGGACCAAAATCTGATAGTCCAATAGCCCAATCTATGATATATTTAGAGTCTCCTACAACATGGACCAAAAGCTGATAGTCCAATAGCCCAATCTATGATAGATTTAGAGTCTCCTACAACATATAGCTCCTCTAGCGATATCTACTTTGCGCACTGCAACAAACCCCAAATACCAAGCAATTCAACCTTGTTATTCGAGCCTTCGCCTCCATGCCAGAAGAAGTGATAGGAGAGACTAGGATTAATGACTATTATAGCACCATAACTACAAATCCCTCCAAAATATGTGCCATAGAAAAAGCCCACCAATGTTGGCCAATCAATAGACTCGAACTGACAAATACTACCACTGGGTTTAGGCCTCCATGGCTCGATTTCTTAGAAGTAAGCAATAATCCCTAGGCAATAAAAACTCACATTAGGGACCACATTATCGAAGATGAAAGCGTTCTTGCACCTCCACATTCCCCAGTAGATGTAGAAGGGGAGGGACCTATATTCTTTTTTATCATTGAACTAATGCAACAGATTCTCTTTGATTGATGTTTTAATCACCTCTACCTGAAGATTAAGCTCCTTAATGACCTCATTCCATATTGAAACAACAAAGAGAAAAAAAGCTGGAAACCACTTCGTTCTCCCTACCACACAACAAGCAAACCTCAGGCCCCTGAAAACCTATTTTCGTGAGGCTCTCCCACGTGAGAATACTATTGAAAAGAATGAGCCACATGAAACACCGTAACTTCAAGGGAATGTCCCAATGCCACATATGAGCCAACCAGGAAGGTCTATTATGTACCCTGAGCTCCTATGTGATATATGTATAGGCCTCCTTTACCATAAGTGTTGGAGATACTACACACCTAGGACCTTCATTACTGGCACATGGAGACACTTAGTTAGAGCATGGGACTACATGCAAGATCCTTTCTGCATGATTTACTCCCTGATTTTCTCCTCCTTTCACTCTACAACTGGCTAGTTCTTCTACACAATTTACTCCCTTATTTGCTCCTCCTTTCACTCTGCAACTGGCTAGTTCTTCTGCATGATTTACTCCCTGATTTTCTCCTCCTTTCACTCCGCAACTGACTAGTTCTCTCCGGAACTTACTGTAGGTGTTGAGTCCTCTCATTGACCACCACTATGGCGCATTACCTTGGTATCTTCACCCAGTAATGCTATATCATGAGCATTGTAACCTATTTTTTGAATCAATCATTCTTTTTGTTCTTTGGATTCTTTTAGTGTTTTTGCTCTGCAAAGTTGTGTGTTCAACCTTTACTAGCTAGATTCATCTATACAGATTGTATAACACATTTACATGGTATCAGAGCCCATAGGTTGCTAGATAAAAGGCACACCAGTACTTTATTTTGCAGGCATTACATCTTGGAGATCGAAGATCGACAGAAAAATGGAGTTTCCCAAAGCATCGATCCTAAAACCATACAACTATCACGAATGGAAGGACCAAATGGATCGATACCTTCGTCAGAAAGGGTTGTACAGGATTACCATGGCTATAGAAGTGGAACCCACTTCAGCCATAGAGAAATCCAAGTACCTCAACCGCATGGATGAGGCCCATGGATCCATATGCATGTGCATCTCCCCAGAGTTGCAGTTTCATCTATCTGCCTGCAATACTCCCAATGAGATTTGGAGAAAGGTTGAAGAAATCTACAGGAAACGGGATGAGATGAAAGGGAATATGCTCGAAGTGGAGCTTCTCTCATTAGATCCACAGAACTATGACAAAGTTCAAGACTTCTTCACCAAATATAATGATCTATTGCTACAACTCAAGGGTTGTGGAATTGACAAATCCAAGGAGGAGAGTCGCCAAGTTCTTTCTATTATGTCAAAGCTCGGACCAGAATACTCCGTCTTTGTGCCTACATTTCATTCAGTAAGGCTCGCAACAGGTAAATCCTACACTATGCCTTCTCTCAAAGAGTTCATGGATTCCCTCACTTTTGAGCAAGATAAACTCATTGGCATGTGGAAAATCAAACCTCCAAAAGTGCATGAACTTGTTGTGCATGATGGCAGCCACAAAAAAAAAAATCACAGGTCTGATTCAAATCAGAAAAATTAGTAGCAAAAAGACAAGGGAAAATCACATTCCCATCCAAAGAAGGAAGGGTACACCAAGCCCTTCAATGACTCCTCTGGCTCTAGAAATGAGAAAGGGAAGAAAGGAGACAAATGCACCTATTGTCACCAAGGATTCCATCTGGAATCCTCCTGCATGAAGAAACAAATTGACCAAATGGCAGAAATCCTTCAGAAGCACAACCTTGGGGACCACATCCCTCAAGGCGCCTAGAAGAAATTTGAGGATCCACCACACAGGAAAGGTAACAATTTTCATGCTTTAGTTGCAATTAATTCTTCCCCTGATGCATGGATTATAGATTCTAGTGCATCACATCATATACCTGCTACAAAAGAAGTCAATTCCTCTTTGGATGCATGCAAAGGACCTCCCATTCTCATGGGAGATGACTCACCTATTGAGGTCACCGGAAAAAGTAGAGTGGAACTTTTACACGGAAGCTTTGAAGATGTGCTTCATGTTCCAAAACTTTTGGTAAACCTGCTTTCAGTTTATCAAATCACTCATTCCAGCACCGGAAAGAGTGGAATTCACTCCAAATGCAGTGAACATATATGACCTACATAGCAGCTCCAAAATTGTAACCAGTAAGGTAAAAAATGGAGCTAAACTCTATACATTTTCTAAATTTATTGAATCTGAATCCTCCTTATTGCTTACACATGCTGATGATAGTAGTAGGCTTTGGCACGAGAGGTTTGGTCACTTAAATTACAGGTATATGCAACAGCTAAGCAAGCATGAGATGGTGGAAGGCTTTCCAAATATCAGTTTTTCCAAAGGAGTTTGTGAAGGGTGTGTCCTTGGCAAACATCCTAGAGAAACGTTTGACATCGGCAAGACTCACAAAGCATCCTCTCCTCTAGATCCGATACAAAGTGATCTCATGGGGCCTTTTCCTCATCCTTCCATCAACAAAGCAAGGTATGTTCTTACATTTATTGATGATTTCTCACGGTATACTTGGGTGTATCTTCTCAGGGCCAAATCTGAAGTTTTTGTGCACTTTGAAGATTTCAAAGCACTAGTTGAGACACAATCAGAGAGAAAGATCAAAACCCTTCGTACAGACAATGGGGGGAATATGTTAACACAACACTTCAGAACCTTTGCCTTGAGTCCGGCATACAGTTGCAGCACACAATTCCATACACTCCGCGGCAGAACGGAGTTGCTAAGAGAAAGAACCGATCTCTCAAAGAGATGGCTTCTTACATGCTACATGCTAAGTCACTACCTCATAAGCTATGCGTTGAAACACTTAATTGTGCTAATTACATCTAGAACAGATCTCCTCATAGGTCTGTCAAGGATCGGATCCCCTTTGAGGCTTAGAGTGGCACTAAACCAGAGGTCACCCACTTCCGTGTTTTTGGCTCCCGAGCATGGGCCAGGATCCCCTCTGGAAAGAGGAAAGCTCTTGATCCACAGACCATTGAGTGCATCTTTGTTGGATACCCTGATGGTGTGAAGGGATACCATCTCCTGATTTCCTCTACGAACAAGCTCATCATTGAGCGAAGTGTCAAATTTGAGGAAAGTCTCTCGCATGTACCTCAATTGTCGCATGCAGACACCTTTTATCTACCTCATGTCCGAGATGATGACTCAGTACACTCAGATGCAGATACAGAGCATGCAGATGTCGAGGTAGAGCATGCAGATGCAGAGACAGAGTCTTCAGATACAAATCCAGTGCATGCATATGATGATCCACATTCAAGCCCAGATTGGGCTTCCAACAGTGAATCGACTTCCCCTGTCATAAATCAGAGAACAAGGAGCTTAAGTGAGATATATGCACAAGACCACCCAGCTGCTAGAAATGGTCTTATGGGGGATAATTCTGATCCACGGAGGACTAGCTCAGAGTTTATTGAGCCTCCTCTTGCCCTCACTGCCACTAAACCAATGCCATCATGGCATTTTCATTTGGTTTAGTCTTCTGATCCGCAGTCTTATGCTGAGGCTACTGGGCATCCCTCTTGGGAATCCGCCATGGAGGAGGAGTATAACTCCCTCCTCGAGAACCAAACCTAGGATTTGGTCCCCCTTCCTTCAGGAAGGAAACTTGTCCAATGAAAATGGGTCTACAGGACCAAGAGTGCTGTAGATGGGAAAATCACCAGACAGAAAGCCAAGCTAGTAGCTAAAGGCTTCCAACAAGTGCATGGCATTGATTATGACGAGACCTTTGCTCCAGTAGCAAAGATGGATTCCATATGCCTTGCACTTGCCATTGCATCTGCTCAGGGGTGGGAAGTACATCAGATGGATGTGAAGAATGCCTTTCTTCACGGAGACCTATCTGAGGAGACCTACATGGAGCAGCCACACGGTTCATTCAGGATTCATCTTTGGTCTGCAGACTGAAGAAATCTCTCTACGGCCTTAAGCAGGCCCCGAGAGCTTGGTATGCGAAGATGGATTCTTTTCTCTTATCACAAAAATTCGAAAGATGTAAGCCTGATCCGAATGTTTACATGCTTAGGACACATGATTCTCTTCTTATCTTAGTTTTGTATGTGGATGATCTCCTGATCACCGACAGCTCGGCTTCAGCCATTGCTACAGTCAAGAGGGCCTTGCATGATAGGTTCTTGATGAGTCACACACATGGGTCCATTACACTTCTTTCTTGGTATTGAGATCAGCAAAGATGCCACAGGCATCAAACTTTCTCAGGCTAAGTATGCACGAGATCTCCTCGAGAGATTTCACATGACTGACTGCAAGGCAACACCGACTCCTTTCCTGTCTGGGGTCCGCCTTGAGGATGGAGGTGACACTCCATTAGTTGACAGTACTCTCTACCGACAGCTAATGGGGAGCTTATTGTACCTCACCCACTCCAAACCAGATCTCTCATATGCAGTAGGGGTAGTTTCCAGATACATGTAGGAGCTGCATGAGCTACACTGGAATGCTACCAAGCGCATCCTCCGATATGTGCAGGGCACCATTACCTTCAAGATTCACTATGCAGCAAGCACTACATTGAATCTCCTTGGCTTCACAGATTTTGATTGGGCGGGCGACAACATTGATCGCAAGTCCACCTCCGGATATTCACTCAGTCTAGGGTCTAGCCCTATCTGTTGGTCGAGCAAGAAGCAGGCTGATATTGCTCTCTCTTCAGCTAAGGCCAAGTACATAGGAGTAGTCAACATCACCATTCAGGCTCTATGGCTACAGCACTTCCTCACTGAGTTCGGCGTCCAGTTCCACTAGCCCATTGTCATCTAGTGTGACAACCAAAGCACTCTCAAATTTTGCAGGGATCCAGTACAGCGACAAAGGACGAAGCACATAGAGATCCATATGCACTACATCAGAGACTTAGTACATGATCGAGTCATTGATTTGCAGTTCTGTCCTTCAACAGAATAGACTGCAGACATCTTCACCAAGACATTCACTGAGTAGAAGTTTCACACTCTGCGCAATTGTCTTGGAATGAAGGACACAGTTGCTTAGCAACTGTCTTTTCTTTTTATTACCATTGATTACACTGATGGGGGGGGGGGGGGGGGGCGTTCCCACGAGGTTTTCCCTCTTTCCTCAATTTTAGTACAAGTTGCACTGTATTTTGGGTGACCTTTGGCCTTAGTTTCCAAGGCCCATTTTCTAGTTTTCCCCATAGTGGTGTTTAGGGGGGGTGTTGGAGATACTACACACCTAGGACCTTCATTACTGGCACATGCGGACACTTAGTTAGAGCATGGGACTACATGAAAGATCCTTTCTGCATGATTTACTCCCTGATTTTCTCCTCCTTTCACTCCGCAACTGGCTAGTTCTTATGCATGATTTACTCCCTAATTTGCTCCTCCTTTCACTCCACAACTGGCTAGTTCTTCTGCATGATTTACTCCCTGATTTGCTCCTCCTTTCACTCCGCAACTGGCTAGTTCTCTCCAGAACTTGTTGTAGGTGTTGAGTCCTCTCATTGATCACCACTATGGCGCATTACCTTGGGATCTTCACCCATTAATGCTATATCATGAGCATTGTAACCTATTTTCTGAATCAATCATTCTTTTTGTTCTTTGAATTCTTTTAGTGTTTTTGCTCTGCAAAGCTGTGTGTTCAACCTTTACTAGCTAGATTCATCTGTGTAGGTTTTTTAACACATTTACAATAAGAGATCCACCTGACTCATACCCTCCCCATGCAAGAGAATCCTCCTTATTTGTCAATGTAATTATAGCATGGTAGAGTCTGAAGTCGTAGCATTCCCATTCAACATCCAAGTCCGCAAGCATCTCGAGATCACTGGCATGTGGCCAACTCGGAGGGTACTGCAAGGATGAAGGTTGGCAACCAAGATAACTTAGGTATTTTTGCCTCGATTTATGGAGGAATATGATAATGGGCTCTGAAAGTAAATGAACCCCTTCCAAGCCTTTCATAACATCCAAATCAGTATCATTTTTGTCACCCTTGCCCACCTCCCACTTCAAGTTATCACAAATCTAGTACTTGTCCTGCATCATACTTCACTAAATGTATGAAGCCTATCGCTTCTTTGGGGCACCCACACTAATCCAAGACTCGAGAGAGTGATGGTTTAGGTATTTAACACTAATCACCTGTTGCCATAATCCAACGCCCCCCTAAAAGCTCTCCGAAGGTTTTTAACAAGTAATGTTAGGTTGAAAATTTCAGTATCTTTGATTCCCCAGCCCTCTTCCACCTCACTTTTGGCGATTGTAGCAAGGTGTACCAGGGGAAATTTCTTGGTCCAACGAACACCTTGCCAAAGGAAGTTTGCAATAATAGCATTAATTCTTTTTATGACTACTTTTGGCAATTTGAACAGGTGTATCCAATACACAGAGATGCCTTGAAGAACTGCTTTAACCATGATCAACCTCCCTCCCAGTGTAAGCCACTTATTTTCGTAGAGGGCCAACTTCTGGTCGATTTTTATTATTATTTAGTCCTAGTCCTAGCGTGTGTAACTGGTTTAATTCAAGAGGAAACCCAAATACCTAAACCCTTCAAACATTATTGTCAATTTTACCTCAAACAAGCTAGAAATCTCTTTTTCTATTTCCCCTTCTAACCTATCAAACATTAGATCTGGTTTCTCCTTGTTCATGATCATACTAGGCACACCCCAAAGTTTGTGAGAAAAAGATGGAAAACCCTCCATTCATCGTTTGAGGTTGCCCCTACAAAGAGCACACCATCAACAAACATTAGATGGGAAATACGAACTTGTCTGGAAATCCTACAACTAGTGATTAACCCAACTAGATTTGACCGCACTAATTCCTCTCCTCAGGTCATCAATGACCACGATGAATAGCAATGGATATAGTGTACAACCCCAACAAATCCCCCTGAACATTTTTAAGAAGTCAATGGGAATCCCATTGACAAGGATGTCTAGATTTTCAGATGTCATACATGACATTATCTATTCATTGTACCAACGAAGAAATCTAACTTTGTGTAAAATTAGTCTAAGGAATTGTTAATCAAATTTGTCATAATCCTTGATCAAATCAATTCACGTCAAGCATGCTTCCAACTTATGAGTTCTAATTGAGTGTAAACACTCTTGTGTGATTGCCACGACATTTTGAATCAATATGGTGGCTATGAATCCAATTTTCTCCGGTGTGATCTTGTTTTATATTAATTTAGTCACTAAGTTATACACAACATTACATAGAGATTGGTTTATAATCTGAAAAGGAGCAAGGATTAGCTATCTTAGGTATTAGAGCTATGAAAGTTGAATTAATAGAACAAGAAATGATACATGTGCTCCATGACTCTTTAGCCAAATCCAACAGGTCCTCACAAATGAAGTCATTGAACTGCAAGAAGAGCTCAATCGTTCAACTGTCAAGGCCTGGGCTTTGTCCCCCTCCAGATCTTTCATCACCTCATGTAACTCTTCCACGCATATCGACCTACCCAGTGAGGTGCTAGCCTGCTAACTGACCATTACTGGGAAAAGATTGTGTCATGTCCCTATTTCTATTCTTCTTCATAGTACAGCTAGGGTGGATTTCTAGGACAAGGGATGGTCAGGTCAGTGGAGTAGGTTTATCTCATTAGGGGTCCTTATGAAGTTTTGAGGAGTTTTTATGGGATTTGATGGCATTCTCTTGGCATATTCCATCATTAGCACATTTTTCCTTTCATTTCGTTGCATTCCAAAAACTTTCAAAAATCAGCGTTATTATTGGGCATAACTTAATTAATTATGCTCGAGGTAGCATTTCGGGGAGATTGGTTGATGGAGCACGTCAGTGTAATAGCTCGTTGGAACTGAAACGAGAAGATCTACATGACGGGACTTTTGGATGGGAGTTTCAGTGACCAGAGGAGAAATGGTGGCCAATTTACCCTTTTCCGACATTAAAAAAGAATATTTTAATTAAAATAAAAGAGGGAAAAGTGCTCCATGATTAAAATAATAATAATATAGAAGATTCTAGAGGGGTCCATCAGATCTATAAAATAGGAGGAGGAGGCCATTGGAGGACATCTTGGTTTTAATATTGTTTCTTGTATATGAGGTTGAGAACCAGTTCTCTACTCCAGTAATAGCCCCAGGTTTTAGCCCCAGAACGAAAACCCTCGAGTGATTCATTGAGAGTGGGCAAGCACCCATCTCTTCCCTTGGTGAATCTATCCAAAGTTCACAGGTTGTAGTGTATTGTTTTTTAGTTCTGTTTTGGAGGTCGATTTGTGGCATTATTGTAGATCTATCTGATGCCAACATGGCATTATTGTAGATCTATCTGATGCCAACATTTTATCTCAGCGATAAGGGTTGTATGTGCATGTAAAACCCTGGTTTATCTAATATAATAAAGCTCTCTTCCCTTAGTGAATATATCCAGAGTTCACAGGTTACATTGTATTGTTTTTCAGTTCTGTTCTGGAGGTCGATTTGCGGCATTATTGTAGATCTATCTAATGCCGACTTTTATGTCAGCTATACCGGTTGTATGTGCATGTAAAACCCTGGTTTATTTAATTTATAACGCTGAGTATTTTTTTTGTTCATAGTGTTATGGAATCTTCTATTAAATACATGATTAGTTTTATGTGAAGTGTATGTTCCATTTTTTTTGCATCAAGTTCAAGGGTTTCAATTGAGGATATTATTGGTTGAGGGATCGACAAATTTTCCTATTAATCATCCAATAAAATTTCCTCAATTGTATTTGGCTCAATAACGATCCGACAAATCGACGAAGGAATAAAAAGTAAAAAACAAAAAGGAGCCAAAAAAAATGCGGCCCAATTTTATTAATCAAAATATTAGAAGGGCCGAATGTGTCTATTGAGGAATTGTGTATAACTGACGGGCAAAGACGCGATATTCAGATTGGGAGTCTAGTGTACAGATCGATTGAGGTGACCAAGTGCTTTCATATTCTGGACGTGATTATCTGTTGATATCCAAATTCCAACTGATTTTGGACATGTGATGAAAGTCGAGTTGAGCTCATTCCAGTGACAAGTGTATGATATACTTTGCATGGGCATTAAGCTCCGCATGGGCCAACACTGTGTGCCGAGTTGGACTCAAAATCAGACGGAATCGTTCCAAAACCAATATTATGATACCTGGGGCTGCATTGCCACGCCCGTGGGAGGGTGGTTTGATTCCCTGATCGTCGTGGGAATCGATCGAATCACCTTGAAGCCGCATTGATCTTCTGAAAAAGTCGTGACCAGATTGCATTTGTCAGTTTGTGGCTCTTGTTGGGCGATTGAACGATCCATTCTCGAATTCAAGGTTGTGTCATTTCTCGTCGTGTGCCTGGACACAGTCAACAAGAAGTCGAATTGTCTGTGCGGCCAAGAACATGGTGTGGTCATTGTTTGAATACACGTTTTCTATTGAGCATGAGAGAATTTGAGCCACACTTAACCATTGAGTCGTGGATCGAAGTATAAATAAGCATGGTAACAGTGAGTCAAAGGGTTGATCACTTTTGTGGCATCAAATTTCATTTTTTCATAGGGCGTGAGGTTATCCGTCGAGTCAAGATTGTATGCAGGTAACGCAGTCGAATGGGCACTCTGAACGTGTAATGCGATGTCTGCAAGAGGGTTGTACATGCGGTAATTAGAAGACACATACAGTATGGCATCCAGTGGGGATTCCAGGTGAATGGGTCGCAACCGCATCCCTCAGTTCTGAAAACGGTCCACAAATAATTCTATAACATGTTGCGCCAGAACCGAGTGGAGAATCGTTGCAATTTTGGTGTGCGCAGGATTGGATAGATCATGGTTGTGCGATGAACAACTGAGAGATTGTTGTGCGAGTTGCACAAACCACCTGTAGCTGTGTGTGATCCAAAGAGAGGTAATTTTGTACGTTAAACTCAATACCATTGTTGAGTGCAAACTGAGCCCCGCATTATTACAATGCGACCGGTTTGATGAGTGTTGAAGCAGTCCCGGAAAGTGATTTGGTGGTTGTTGGACACCTGTTAGTGCGTTGTTACATGGATCAATGGCCTCTCATTGTGTGAGCCTATTGTCACCTTCAGACAAATACCTTGTTCACCTGATGGAGATTTATCGATCCTCTGGAGACCACCTTGCTGGAGCGTAAGTCTAATGTAAGACATATTTCTGGGCACTTCATTGTACGTTCAAGCTAATTTTGCGCACAAGTCCAGGTTCCCTTTCTAAATTTAATTCATTTTGTCATAGCCTAATATCCTGGTTGCTGGTGGTTTTCCGCTGTAACATTTGAGGAGGTTTTGGTACCACCAGTTTCTGTCGATTTAATTCATCTATAGTGTTGTAGACGTTTAGTTTTTTTTTTCCAATTGTTGGGCATATCATTGCCACCAGAGGCATTGTTTGAGTCTCGAAAGGTCTAAATTTTGTTGTCCATTGTATGGTTGTGTGTCCTAGTCTAGTTTGTATTGCTGAAGAATTTTAATGAACAAAATTGTTGTCGAGTGTTGGGTTGTCAGCCATGTATGGGTAGCGGGGATTGTATCGAGTCAGTTGGTCATATTTCTATTGTGTTATCAGTTTAGTCTTGATTGAGTCAAGCAGTTTAGTCTTGATTGAGTCAAGCCCTGGTCATGAGCTACCCGGCATTGTAAATGTTGAGTTGAAGAGTATGTCGGGAAGTCATGTATGTGAGCAGCCACTTTATGTCTCTTTGATATAGTATTGCTAAGTCATTATAACGATTTAGTTGATGTAATTAACATTATTAAACTAAAACATGGATGAAAACTTTATAAACTCCCTTAATAAACCAAGGACAACAAACAACAAACATTTCTCAAGAGGGATCTATCCCATGTTTCAGAGAGAACAACGAAAAGATGTGCAGAAGGGGTAGGAAATAGGACACAAGATTTATGCTCTTGGGACAGATTTGAAGCGCGTGAAGGTCACATGGAAAATCTTTTTCAAACTGGATGAGATGGATGCACTCATTTATGAAGTAAACCAATTAGAAGGGAAGAAACTCATTTGGGCTCTAGGACTAGCTATGCTTGCTCTCATACAACACAAGTTCTTGGAGGAACCTTGTGAAGGGGTTAGACTCCCAATGGCATCATGTCTTAGTCACATCATGAGACTACCTGCCCCTAGAGATCCTTACAATGATGATGTTATGGGGAGAGTTTTCAAGCTGATAGTGGATACTTTTCAAGACTTAAATAACAGTGTGGGTCCTACATTTGGGAAGAAGCTAGAGATTTTAGAAGTTATGGTTGTAACTAGGACTTATGAAGTCATGTTTGATCTATAGTGTGATGGTTTGATCTTGCAGATGTTCCAATGCTTCTTCAACATTATGAAACATCATCCTTACAGAGTCCTAGCACACATGTAGTCCATCTTGTCCTCATATATGAGAGGTCGTGATGCGATCTGTCGGGAGTTGCAGTCTCAATTGTTACCTGTTTGGAGGAGAGAGCAGTTGATCTCACCTGTTTCTTATTGTCTAGCTAAGAGGTTGGTTGAGCTGAACATTGGGTTGTTCTTGAGACAATTGACCAGGGAGGAGCAACTCAGGTTTGGGGGCTCATGCAACAAGAATGAGATGAGGAGGAAGGGACTTTACTTCATCTGAAAGGACCTTGGAGACCTGACCACTCGCTTGAGTGACACTGAGGAGATGTCAGCAGTAGAGCAGGGAAATATTCCTTATGTCTATCAGGATCAGGACTCTTCGTTGGACGAGTCCATGGGTTCATACAATGATAGCTTAGAGGAGCACGAGAAATCATATGGAGTTGATAATAGTAGCCCAGATATGCATCCATGTGTGGTAGAGGAGTACGAGGAGTAGTTGATTGTTCCCATGTGGGAAAGATATCAAGGATCAGATTAGTGATTGATGATTCAACATAGAGAGCACATACAGGAGCTTGAGTCATGGTGAGTCATTAATCCCAGGCCAGATTCAAATGATGAGCAATCTGTGGGTCCTAGGAGAGACATTCAGGATAGTGTGTTGCGAGTGATGAGTCAGCATGAACAGCATATGATAGAGCATGAATCATCTAAGGAGGATGAGGCACACAATATGCATGATGAGTCTTTTTGGGAGAGCCAGCTAGAGGTTCATATTGAACCCGTGATGATGGAGGATGAGCATCCCCCCTTGGGGTCAGTAGTTGATGAGGAGCAGACAGTTGTACAGACAACTGGCAAGGTGACGATGTTCGCTGACACTTTTCCTTAAGAGATGCTAGATTATGACAGGACATTTTGGTAGGAGATTGGTGGATTGGAAAAGTGTGGAGTTTCCTATCAGGCGAGGGAGATGCCAGTGCATCCATCTTTGGGTCTACCCATTGATGAGGTGTAAATAGGTGTAGTAACAGCTAACCAAGCTGCAACATTTTCAGGCAGCATCCCTCTCCAGGAGTACATAGACAGGGCTTACAACATAGTTTGGCTACTTGTACCCATTATCAGGGGAGAGGCAGGATTTTCTTGATGGATATTGTTGACCAACCAAATAGGGAAACATGGGTTGAGCATGGACTAGCATCAACATAGTAGACTTGTTCCTTACACAGAAGTCCATGGCTTAGATTGGTGGGAGATCATGAGTTGGTATCCTATTGATGGAGTATCATTTATAGTCAGGAGCAGTGTACTACAAGAGCCCTTAGAGGTGGGGGATATTACCTACTCTAGTCAATAACAGAATGTGGGTTGTTCACTCATCAATGTCTCAGCACAACATCAATATGGTGATACTGACCTTGGGGTATGTCAAGGATTGGATTGGAGAGAGGTGATGAGCCGGTACACAGTTGGTAGGGCAGCATTCACAACTGGAGCTACAACACAACAGGAGCCATGTAGCATTAATGCTTCTTCTTGGTGGCATGGGGATCCAGGTGGATCTACTAGCAGTAAGTTGAGTCAGAGATGGACATGGGATCCAGGTATTAGAGGATCAAGTCATGCTTTGATAGCTTGGAGACGTGATGTGGACTAGTGGTTCGTATGAGATCCAAGCATTGGGTCTCAGTGGCGTTGGGCCACTAGATTGGTTCACATATTTGGATTGCTTGAGGGCAAGCAATCTTGGGGCGAGAGGATTGTCATGTCCCTATTTTTATTCTTCTTCATAGTACAGCGAGGGTGGATTTCCAAGACAGGGGATGGCGAGGTCAGTGGAGCAGGTTTATGTTATCAGGGGTCCCGATGGAGTTTTGAAGAGTTTTTATGGGATTTGATGGCATTCGCTTGGAATATTCCATCGTCGGCACAATTTGCCTTTCGTTCCGTTGCATTCCAAAAACTTTCAAAAATCAACATTATTATTGGGCATAACTTAGTTATTTATGCTCGAAGTGGCATTTTGGGGAGATTAATTGATGGAGCACGTCAATGTAATAGCTCGTTGGAACCGGAACGAGAAGATCTACATGATGGGACTTTGGATGGGAGTTTCAATGAATTGAGGAGACATGGGGGCCAATTTACCTTTTTCCTGCATTAGAAAGAATATTTTAATTAAAATAAAAGAGGGAAAAGTGCTGCATGATTAAGATAATAATAATATAAAAGATTCTAGAGGGGTCCATCAGATCTATAAAAGAGGAGGAGGTCATTAGAGGACTTCTTGGTTTTGATATTGTTTCTTGTATGTGAGATTGAGAACTCGGTTCTCTACTCCAGCAATAGCCCCAGGACGGGAACCCTCAGGTGATTGAGTGAGAGTGGGCGAGCACCCATCTCTTCCCTTGGTGAATCTATCCAAGATTCACAGATTGTAGTGTATTGTTTTTCAGTTCTGTTTTGGAGGCCGATTTGCAGCATTATTGTAGACCTAACTGAGGCCAGCTTTTTATCCCAACTATACGGGTTGTATGTGCATGTAAAACCCTGTTTTATCTAATATAATAAAGCTGAGTATTTTTATGTTCATGGTGTTATGAGATTGCAGTGCTTTCTTTGCTTAATTTTACATGGCAATCTTCTGTTAAATGCATGATTAGTTTTATGTGAAGAGTTTGTTCCAAATTTTCTGCATTTGGGACATTACAGATTGGCAAAATCCATCTGGTTGACAATGTTAGCTTAAGCTTGGGCCCTATACTATTCACTGAAATAGTGCACAACTTCAAACTAAATTTCCTTCTGTTTTGTTAAGACCCTATTATTCCCATCATGAATGTTCCATATATAATTAATCCTTTTCCTTTTAGAGGCCAAACTATGAAAGAAGTGTGTATTCTTATCTTACCCATGTTTCCCTACTCTTCAATCTTCGTTCATCTTCTTGAAATTTAAGGATTTTATGTCTTCTAGCGGCAAGTTCTTGAATTTTTTCTTGGTTTCCATAGAGAAAATATTTGAAACTAACGAATCATTTAGGATGGAAATCTCCTTATCAATAGTTGAGAGCTCAAAGTGTTGTTCCCTTTTCCTAATTCTTATCCACCTCATTATTTCCCCTTTTAATATTTTCAACTTGCTAGAGACAACTTCTGATTTCATCCTTATAGAGGATTTATGAGGCTTCATCCATGAAATCTGGATTAGGTTAGAAAAATATTGTTCTTTGAACCACATAGGATTAAGCTTAAAATGATAGGAAGCTAGTACTTCTTCCCCTGACCATTTGAGGAAAATAGCCTCATGGTCTGCTAAATTTGAATAAAAAGTCCAAGAACAAAGATGAGAGAACCTTTTGTGAAAGTAAGAATGAACAAAAAATATGCCAAGTTGACAAGCCCCAGTATTGTAACAAGAATGTTGCAACTCCTAAGGATATCGACTTAAATTATGAACTCAGGGCTCGTACAAACTTAAGAGGGGCCAATGCTATATGTGTAGCAGACACCTTCCTCTTCCTAGTTTGATTCCCTTTGATGCAAGTGAAAGAAGGAAATTAAACAACTTCAAATGGGCAAAGATCTTAGGTAAGATGCCAATCCTAAATTGCAAATGATAAATAACAATAAGAAAATTTATTCTACTTGGGAAGTAAATGGCATAGAAGAAATATATCTTATTTGCAAAAACGTAAAGTATAATGAAAACTAAGAAAATCTAATTTATCTTGCTAAAAAATAAATGACATTAAAGGAAATCTATTCTATCTTGTAGGAAATAAAAGTCCTATATTACTTTTGCAAGAAGGAAAGCACACTTTGCTTGAAGTGAAGTATAGAAAGGAAATCTAGACTAATTGCATAAATCAATATTCAAGAAGCAAGCAATGTAAGAGATAAATGGTGACCTAACTAAGCCTCAGCTCAACCAAAGTGGCCTCGGAGCATTCATATAATATAACTTTATTTTTATAATGAATTTGGAGTGAATTTGGGAAAGGAATATCTCGAAAACACATTGCTACATGACTGCTACAAGAGTGACATGATTATTACAGGAGTGTTACTCCTGGAGATAACTTACCGAATCCCCAAGCAAATCAGATGAAAATGAGATGGAACAAATTTTATTATGAATTAGGATTTCCTAGGACTCCATTCCAAGTGGAATCACTCAAAATACCCCTATTAATATGTGCTAAAAAATAGCAGAAAAATACTACTCTAAAAATCGGAAATTCAAGAATTAGTGAGCTAGTTAGCCTATCAAATTCCTAACATGATCAAATGAAAATGTTATGGGGTAAATTTTTTAATTGACTTGAATTTTTTGTGACTCAACACAAGTGGAATCAACTCAAATGAAACTCATTAACACGTTCTAAAGAATGGTATAAAATTACTACTATTTTGCTACAAGAGACTTCCAGGAATTCTAGATTTGTGAACTAATAAACCAATCCAAGTTGCTCAATGATGAATATGACTTTTAAAAGTTGTTCTAAGGATGCATCATGCTTTTGGCTATGTAAATAACTTTCAAAACAACTCACTTCGATCATTTAACCGATGTAACTTACAATAAAAGAGGCATGAACACTAAATGCAGAAATAAGGGATGCGAGTGAAAAATACATTCAAAGAAAAGAAAGAAATTGTACAAGAGGGCATTGAGGCTCCTGGGATGGCCAAGCCTAAGGATACTCAGATTCCTATGAAGGAAACCAATCTTTAGAAGCTAAAAATGGCACCAAACTTCATTATTTGAATCAATCCAAGTACATCCTTGCTAGAAATGAAAGTGGAGCTGTTAAATAACAAGTTTTCTCCACACGGAGACTAAGAAATACATGTCTCTAGAAGAAAATTCGAATTGGTACTTATACAGAGTGATGAGGAAGCATTCTCCTTGAAAGGAGTCCACTTTCCCCTCCAAAATCCCTCAAAAAGTGGATCTAGTTTCCAACACTAGGAATTTGCATTAAATGATAGGGAGCACATTCCTATATTTCTCAATCATTGGAGCTCTAGAATTTGTTCAATAATTTCATAATATATTCTTCATTTATTATCCAATATTGGCCCATCCTGTAGCAGGGAGCAAGTCCCTAGATTATCTCAATCTCTAAATCTTCATAATTTGCACAATATTCTCACAATATTCTACAAAAATAAATAATATTAGGCACAAATATGAAATTATCTCTAAACCTTCCTAGTGAACATATTAAAGATAAAAATATGTCATATAATGCAAAAAGAGAGGTTTAATGTGCTGAAGGATGGTCAGTTGGGCCTTAAATTGTATCTAATTTGGAGGCCCATCATACCCCCTACTGAAAGTGTTGTTCATCCTTCGAGCAACTTAGTGACCTAATTGTGCCTTGTTCATGGCCTTGGTGGCCTCCCTGATCTGTCCTGTAGTTGTCTAACACTTTCCTGTAGCAATGTTTTGTCTTCTTGTAGCAGCTTCCTGCCTTCCTGTAGCATCTTTGTTTTATCCTGTAGCAGCCCTATTTCTCCTTTAGCACTTTTTTTCCTTCTTGTAGCAGGGAAGAGTCCTCTTGTCACTAGTTATTTTTGGCTCCTCTGTTGTCTGGCTTTATCTATGAGGCTTGGAGCTACTTCCCTTTTGCTTGGAGGGAGGTTACTCCTTCAATTTGCTTCTTATTTCCCTCTAATCCTTCCTTTAAGTGACAGGTTGATTTCTCAGTTGTCATTAGGGTTGTTGAGGGAGGTTGAGGCTTCCCTTGCTTGAGTCTAATGCTTCTCCTTCTTTTGAAATACGAAGGACCTTTCTTTGGCTTCCTTTCCTTAGGCTTGGTTGGTGTGCCTAAGGTTACCACAGTGGAAACAACTTCTTTCTCAATGTTTCCCTCTGAAACACTAACTTGTTGCTCTTGCCTCCTTCTTTTTGAAGGTCTAGAGGTTTCTTCAATGATCTTGGAAGCTCCTTGTTCCCCTTTTTCTCTTCCTTTTATCTCCTATTTTAATTTCTCCTTTGGAATTTTTTTAGCCTCCTCTTTCTCTCTCTACTACCCTCTTCTTCCTCTTCTTCTTCTTCTTCTTCAGAACCATCCCTGGTTGTCTCCTCAATTTCCAATAGGCTTTCACCTTGTGATTCCAAAAAGTCTCATGTATCCATGTCAACAAAATGTGTTCATGCCACAAGGTGTTGAACATGTTCTCACGGTTTGTGCAAGTGAACCCTGCTGCAAATTATCAATTTCAGAGCAACTTAGGATTTCAACTCATGGTAGGAGGAGGAGGAGTGCTTCTTGGTAGTGAGTGAGGTGAAAAAAGGTATGCCAATTACAAAACAAGTTTATTCTCCTATCATAATTCTCATACTCAAGATTGTTACGGTGAGACTTGTAAATTGGCGGTGTAATTCTTCTTCCAATTGTTACGGGAGACTTGCATTAAATTGGCGGTTGCGGTGTAATTCTTCTTCCAATTTGTTCCATTCAGATGACTCTGCAGTAGCAAAATTCCTACATCGTCTTACATATCGTAACAAGCGGTTGGTAAAACGCACAAAGGCGAGAACCCATACCTACCCATTGTTCCCCCGCCACCCACCACCCGCCACCTTTCATTGTGTTTTACAAACTAATTGGTCATATGTCAGAATTGGTTCCGAGACATGGGAGGGGCCTAACAGACCAAAGAGGGTCGGTCAAGCCCATCGCTTCACCCCATCATGATCGGCTCATATGAGGGAAAGTGCCGGCCAAAGAGGGGATCCACTCGAGCCGAACTGTAGACACCAGACGAAGGGGCAAGGATTTCGATCCATCAAGGTGAGAACCAGGTCGGTCAGGGCTTACTCGAAAGCCTGTCCCGAAGCGCTGGAGCTCATCTGATGAGCGAAACACATTCCAAATTTTTTTAGGGTTCTACCACAGGATGTTTAGTGGAGGAATTTTGCAAAAATTCCTAGAATGCTTGTTTTTAAGAGGTGAGAGATCAATTACTTACCCCTTCCTTGCAGACTCCTTCAATCTATGGTTTTGTGGCCAATAATTCTCAATTCAAGGCCTCTTTTTTCCTCTTGGGACAATCTTGTAGCGGGAAGACTATCTCCTATAGCACTTATTTTGTCTCTTGTAGCACCTACTCTGTCTCTCTTGTAACAACTTTGTTTCTCCTATAGTAGTCTTGTTTCTCATGTAGCAATTATACCTGATCCTGTAGCACCTGCAAATCAACTATGTATCTCTTCTGTACCACCCTAGACAACCCTTGGTAGAACATAGATCGACCTTCAATGCCTTAATGGGCCTCTCTAACTGTTTTAGGAATGACCATCGATACAAATGAAGTTGAGCCTTATTGCATTATTTCTTTTTGTGGTAGTGTGCTCGGTTCGCTTGCTGACCTAGTCCTCATTCCTCCTAATTATCACTTTCCCCACTTTGACTTCTCCACGTTGCATGGGTGTTTGAGTAAATTGCAATCTTGCTAGTCAAGGGTGGCCAAGTTTACTAGCCACCTTCAGCCTATAAAACCTTCTCTCGTGTGCACTAAAAATATTTTTTTTAAACCATAATATGCTCAACAAGAGAGGTGAAGAACAATGCATACTTGTGCCTACCTGATGTAGAGTTGTTTTAGATGCATGCATGTTGTTGTTGAACCAATGGTCGATCAACTATTCCCTAAAGGTTTTCTTCCTCATTCTTTCCTCATGCACATGTCTTTATTTGAGAAAACTTGATTATGCCCTCTGATAAGTATTTGGCTGATACAGTTTCCTTTTTCATGTAGGTCCCTCCAGTGCTCGATTTCCCTCTGTTGGAGTGGATTGGTTGCCTCTTCAAGGATAGTGTGGCTTCATCAAAAATCAAGGATGGCCTTGTTAATGCTCAGGATGGTCAGGTCTTCAATATGAAGTTGCAATAGTCCTTTTCTCCTGGTTCTGTTGGATTTGTGCAAGCTGCTACACGATTGATCTCTCTCTTGTAGCAATCACATAGTTCCATCCAAAATCTCATTCAAATCTTATGTTGCTTCATGAAATGCATTCAATGACTTCAATGAATCATGGTGAGCCTAGGGACAGGAACAAAAGCTCTAATGGTGGTGAAAGCTTATGAAGAAGAGGTGAAGGCAAAGTCTCTTTTCTTTGTTTTTTTTGTTTTTTCATGAACAAAGGTGGAATATTGAGAAGTTTGTTAAATGGAGTAGATGAGAGGTGAAGGAGGTTTGATGAACCTCTCCTAACATTTCCCAAGGGAAAACATTATTGTTGACCCCTTTTTCTAAGCAAATCTTAATCTTGTGGCAAATTTGGACACTCCTGTAGGAATTCCAGAACACTCTTGTAGCATAATTGTTTTATCCATATCTCTCAAATGGTAAATTGGATTGACCTGAAAGTTTTTGATTATGTTTCCATCATCCTTATGCATCTCCCTATAAAACAATTTGGACAATGGATGCATGAATATTGAGAAAAATGAAAAATCGTTGTAGGTGATGGAGGTCAATTTCACGAAAAGTATGCACTAGAATTTGTTGAAATTTCTTGAGCATTTCAACATCATCCTTATGCATCTCCCCATGAAACAACTCGGCAAAAGGATACACATTTTTTTAGATATGGTAAAAACAATTTATGCTCTGTGTATTTTGGTATTCCTATAGCAAAACAAAACCTTCATGTAGCACTTCATGACAACGAGGAAAATGAGTGGGAAAGGCTTGGGAATGATGGGAAATGTCATGGAAATGGATGTGGGTGATAGATTGACATGGCCTTGGTCTGGTTGAAGCATTTGGGCAAAGAGGGAGAAAACCCAAGTTGACTTCCTTTGACTAGGTTTTTGATCAACTTTTTCCTTTTGGTGCTAAATTGTTCTTGTTGCTTGCAGAGGTTGGAGAGCACCTACATTCATCAGAGAGAGATACATAGAACAAAGATTTTTTTTCCTTTTCATTTTTTATTTTTTTATTTTTTCTTAGGCCTACTATCTACCTCAATGAGGTTTTCAACTAGGAGGTCTGCCTAGGCGCCTCAAAGGAGATTTTCAC
>APFE030616841.1:35775-77323 GCA_000404065.3 Pinus taeda | reverse complement strand
ACTGTCTACACCAAGAAAGTGGGCAACTCTCTTATCATCCTTGTTCTTTATGTTGATGATCTTATTCTTACTGGTAGTGATCCCAACCTTATAAACCATGTGCAGTCCAGCCTTAAAAAGAAATTTGAAATGACAGACTTAGGACACTTACACTATTTTCTCGGTCTTCAAGTCTTACAATCCAAGGAAGGTATTTCGCTTTCCCAGTCCAAGTATGCTTGTGATATTCTTCGTCATTTTCACATGGAAGATTGTAAGCCAGCTCTTCTCCCTTTCAGTCTGGAGTCAAACTTTCAGTCTCTTGTACTTCTCCTGAATTTGATGCTACCTTATACCGTCAACTTGTAGGAAAACTCTTGTATTTAACCCATACTCGTCCTGACCTTTCCTTTGCTGTTGGCCTTGTTGCTCGTTTTTTGCAAACCCCCCGTGAAAGTCATTGGAAAGCAGCTAAAAGAATACTTCGTTATGTTCGAGGTACAATACAGTTTGGGATTCATTACAGTGCCAAAGCAACTCCTCTATTAGTTGGTTTCACTGATTCTGATTGGGCTGGTGACCCTGATGATCGGAGGTCTACTGCCGGTTATGTCTTCACTCTTGGTTCAGGACCTATTACATGGGCTTGTAAGAAACAGGCTGCCATTTCTCTTTCGTCAGCAGAAGCAGAGTATCGTGGTGCCGTGGAAGCTAGTAAGGAAGCCTTGTGGCTTCGTCAGATCCTATCAGAATTTGGCTTTGAGCAGCAGCATCCGACTACACTTTGGTGTGATAATCAAAGTGCCATTCAGCTTTGCAAAAATCCAGTTCAGCATCAGCGCAGCAAACACATTGAACTTCACATGCACTTCATCAGAAAGCTCATTCATGACCATGTTCTTGAAGTGCAATATTGTTCAACAGATGATCAGGTTGCAGATATCTTCACAAAGGCTCTCACAGAGGCGAAGTTCACTAAACTTCGATATATGCTTGGAGTTCAGGAAGTTGTCACTAAGGGGGGATAGGCTCTAGTGCCTCCTTCCTTCTCCTATTGTGTCATATTTGTAAATCCTTCAATCCTATCCCAAGTTGTTCTTAAGGGGGGATGTTAGGATATTCCGACACATAGGAAATAGTTCAGTTCAACTTGGTCTAGTATAGAGTTAGGTAAAGTGTGTTTCTTTACCGTTGTACATTTTGTAACTTACAATCCGACGGTCACGATATGTAGTGATCCGACGGTTCATTCTCTCCTCGGTATTACCGACACTTGATCCGTGGCTTGACACCCATTGGTCCATGAATTCTATTTAAAGCGCATGGAGGGTCATTTGTAGGTTAACCGTGCATGAGAGAAGCTTATGTAAATTTTCATTCTTTTATTTATAAATTGCCTGTAGTAGCCCCGTTGGCGCAGGCCGTGGACTGTTTCCCTCTCTGAGGGTTTTAACCACGTCAAAATACTGGTGTATTGATCTGTGATCTGTTTGTGAGCGGTGTCCTTCTGGTGTTCTGTCTGAGGAACTTACCCTGTAAATTCCTACATTGCAAACACCATAAGATTGTAATTCACAAAGTACCTGGATGGTTATAGAAAGCACAATTGTAATAAAATATTTTTTGCCGCTAAAATATCAAACAAAGAAAATATGAAAACTTGTTGTGATACCGAAAAGATTGACAAATTAAAACATCCAAAGACACTATGAAACCATTGTTTTATATATTTTTATATTATAAATATATATTATATATTATAATATTTATAATTATATATATATTATTTCAAATGAATCAAATAATCCAGGATGTTTATAAGATTTTTTTTAATAAAACTCAAAAACCCATAATGACGTACTCATATCAATACTTACTATCAATGAAGAATCCAATGTTTTGCAAGATAATGGCATTAACTAAAATTTAATAGTCGGAAATAGAAGGACAAAACCAAAAGAAAAATTTGCATCCAAATGGTTTGGACATCCATTTAGATTCTAGAAGTGTAAGGCGAGGGTTGTTGGACGTAATTACCTCAACGAGCCATATAGTATATGCGTTGAATTTATTTGTTTGGGGGAAGCGCCTTATGTTTGTCATGTTGTTTTAGATATATGAACAAAATATTGTTATTTTTTATATCCTTAAAAACATTATATAGAACAAACAATATTGTTTATGTTCAAACATGAAAAGCCTTCATCTTTTAACGGCCTCCTAAGGGATAAGGACTTGGCCTCCTAAGGGATAAGGACTTACATAAATTTTTTGTGGGTAGTAACTACTAAGTTTGCACATATATACTTTTACTCTTACATGTTAAAGTGTTGAGCAAAACATAAATAATGGTATGCTATTTTCAAGGATTTTAATTTTAGGGGGTTTTTCTATAAAGCTTAATAATAAAAAATTATTGTATAAATATTTAAAAATCATGGCATAAATATTGCAACTACATCAAGAAATTATGACAAAAATCTCTGAGAAGTTATCCACGTGGCACAAAGTTGCAATAAGACCTTCAAATTTATTGTCCAATCAAATATTTGAAAAATGATTTTTTCAATAATATTGAAAAATAAATATTTGTTTTTCAAAGTTAAAATTATAACTTACATTGGTCAATGCTAAACTAACATGGTCAACAAGCAAATAGATTGCTAAAGTTCTCCCTTGAACTAATAAGTAAAGAGTTAAATAAGATAAAATAACTATTTTTACGTTGAGTCTATTTGTAGAAACAAAGACAACCTCTTCAATGGAAATTATCTCATCAAATTTTCATGAAAAAAATTTACATAAAAAAAAGTTTAACCTTTTTCAAATATAATTAACTGAATATATTAGAATTATACTTGAGAAATTTCCAATCTTGATGCTCAAGATGTGATAACTTGTAAATATTCTTTTGCCTTTGCCTTAAAAGTGATCGTATGGCAAGTTTCATAAAAATAATTTGGAAAGTTTCATAAAATAATTTATGAAACGTGATTGTCCCGTCATTGTCCTGCACTAACATGCTTATCAATACACTTATGCTCTAAACATTGTCCCTCCGCAAATGTGTGATTGCCCTCAAAGATATTGCAAAGAAGTTTATATTCTCTCAGCCATTTTCTGGACGCAATCATGTGAAATGTACCCTATCTTTTACCATTTCAGAAGAGGATTAAGTATGTTTACTTGCATATGTTCATAACTTCTATGTTTTTCTATGTTAATCCCAATTTTATTGAATGCTTTCAGTTTACCAGCACAGCCTCCCACAGCCTGGTCTTTTTAAGCACTGTGTTTTCGAGATCCTTCACAGCTGTTTTGTACAAATCCCTAATTTCATCTCTTATGCAATAGCCATGTTCTCCAGGTACTTTGCTTCAGCCTTCGGATCTCCTCTTCATCACCTAGCGACAGCCGCTGCTGCAACACTATCCCCACCATTTCCACGGATTGTTTTGTTAAAACTATCCCTGCTATCGACATCTACTGCTGGTGGAAATGGCCGGATCACAGGCTACCCAGAAGCGGAGAGTACGTGCCCCATGTCCTATTTCTTACTAAACGAATGTGGGTTTTGCCAGTCTGAGCTCTCAACAGTCCTCATATTAAGGCCATCCTTTGTCCGTAGCAGGTCCACTCATACTGCCCGACAAGCGGTTCAGTTCCTGAGAGATTCAGGGTGTACAGAATACCAGGTAAGAGAAATCATTACTAGAAACCCAGTTATTCTTACTCTAAACGCTGATCGGCAGTTGAAACCCAAGTTTGAGTTAATGAAAACGTTGGGTTACCCTGCAAATGCCATTTCCCGCTTACACAGAGTGCTTGGCAGCAGTCTAGATAAAACTCTGTGTCCCAACATCCAATATCTTCAAAACCTGTTCGGATCAGAGGCTGATGTTTCCAAGATTGTGAAACAAGCACCTGAGATTCTGGCTAATCATAATGGGCCTCAATATTTGGAAAATAGATTGAAGCATTTGGCGACTTTTGGTCTCTCTGAAGATGAGGTCAAGGAGGTTGTTCGGAAGGGACCACGCATACTAACAATTTCTACGGATAAGGTGCAGAAAAACATGGAATTTTTCATTCATATTGCGGGGATTCCTGCAAAAACTGTTTTGAGGCAATCTCTGCTCCTATCTTTCAGTTTGGAGTGTAGAATCAAGCCTCGTCACAGGGTATTGAAATCTATAAGTGCAATGCAACCTTTAAATTATCGTCTCAGTGCTGCGCTTTGTCTAAGTGAGCGAAAGTTTCTCGAAAAGTATGTGAAATCGAGTCCCGATGCCACAAAATTGCTTGAAATTTATAGTGGCAAGTCTGTTGATATTGACGTTATCCAATGACAATGTCCTGTTCGAAAGACTATAAATTCAAGGATTCCGATTCGGCGATTGCATTCCGTTGCCCTTATATATTGAATGAGAAGGGATCCTGAGTCCGTTATGACTCCGTGTGATCCCTTTAGCCCACATGAGTAATTAGTAGATATAGAAGATAATCATGTTGAGCAGGGTCTTTCTTTGGCTAGTTTACTTTTACATCACAATCATCAAGCATTATGGAAGCATTATGAAAGGATGTTCAGTTGGAACAAAATCTTAAAGAAATGATCTCTTGCAATGCACCAGGGAACACATTTTTTAAAGATTCAAAAAAAAGAAAAAACTCTCATTGCCAGAGAATTCAATGTTTGCTAGCAATATCCTTCTAATTGTGGCAATTATAGATGTGAAATTTTTGCTGTTTAAATAATGGCTAACTTGGAAAACTAAATACCCAAATCTTATAGGCAAATATAAGTGACTTTTTAAATTCTGATGTCCTTTACAGTAGCATCAATAGTTTATTTCTTGATCAGTCGTATCTTTAAAAGTTATCTGGAAACAACACATATCTTAAATACAAACTAAATATTGAATGCTAGTTGTTTGCTTTTACTATGCTGAGTTGAATTTAAGCAAAGTTCTCATTCATGCTTTCTCATTGTGCTTGGTTAAGTGTCTCTGTTTCCTTACCTTGTGGTAACGAATTTTGTTGCTGCTGGAAAGACCATTCGTAGTGGTAGTAGAGTGACATCCACTTCGATCATGCTTCTTGTAAAATAGAATCCTAGCCACCACTCCAAAAGACTGCATTGCAACAATTTTGATACATGATTGATCAGGCCACAAATCATTGGCATATCCTGTGGTCCTGACTTTCAGTTTGCTGTGTAGGATCAAGCCTCACCACAAGATGTTGAAGTCAATAACTGAATGCAACCTTCCATGTATCTTGATTCTTCCTTGTCTGACTTGTGCGCTTTATTTAAATGGGTGATGGTTCGTAGAAAAACATGTGAAGTGCAGTCCTCGTACCACAAAGTTACTTGAAATTTACAGTGCTAAGCTTGTTGATCGCGATATTATCGAAAGAAAAGAAAATGCATGTGGTTTCTGATTGGTTAGAGTTGGATTGCACTGCATCATTCTTATAATCTTATTCAGTGAAAGAGATTCAAGTACATTAACCAAGGGATCGTCATTATTTTGTGCCGTGTGATCCCTCTAGCTCACATGAGTATTGAGTGAGCATTTATATATAGAAGATAATCATGCTAGGTCATGACACAGTCATTCCAGTTTAGGGATTTTATTTTTGTCCCCTTACTATTTTCCATCTCAATCGCAGTCAATAAGCATTATTGCAAGATATTGTGCAGAAATGGCCTCTTGGATTTCATCAGGTAACACATTTTTGAAAGACGAAGGAAGAAAGTTGAAACTCTCATCTTCAGAGAATCTGTTGTTTGCTAGTAATTTTACAACTATCATACATTGTTCATCCCTTTAAATTCGGACAAGGATAGATGTAAAATGTTTACATTGTCTGAACTTTGAATTATGGCTACCTTGTGAAAGTAAATTCTCGAATCGCATAGGCAATTGTAGGGACTTTTCAAATTACAATATCCATTATAGTGGCATGAATTGCTTGTTTCCTGATCAGCCGGATAACTGGAATCAAAACACATTTTAAATTCTAGTTTGCTTTTGCCATGTTGAGTTGAATTTAAGCAAGACTCCCATGCATATTTTTTCTCTTTGTCAAGGTTCTCTGTTTCTTTCCCCATGAAATTCATGGTTGATAGCAATGAATTATATTGCTGTTATCAAAGATCATTCCCATTTCCCAGTGATGGTGGTAAAAGATGCACTTCAACCATACTTTTTGTAAAATAGAACCCTAGCCACAACTTCAAAATATTTCATTGCAACAATTTCTGATGCAGGACAAGGCCACAATGCGTTTGCACCTTCCCTTGTCCCAATGTGGTTGGAACCTCATTGAGTCTTCGTCGTACAAATATTCATAAGAAGTTTGTCCTCTTCATGTTTGGTGCTTCCGAATGGCTATTTGTAGATCAAACCCTACATTCAGGGTAAGAGACAACAGAGGTGACTATCCACATAGAAAAGGGATGGGAATTTGGGGGTCATTCCGCTGTGTTTGTTGCCTTTATTGCATGCCTCACTTGATGTCCGTATCTGGTCAGGAGCCGTAATCAACACCACAGGTTTACACTAGGTACCATCAGCAAAATGAGGTAAATTGCCTGGGGTTTTTCCTTTGAGGTTTTCCTGAAAAACAGAAGAAGTGGGATGAGAACCATTGCTATTTTTGTTCTTATAGGGTTTTAACTAATAGTAAATATATTCTTCCCGTTTTCTTTTTATAATTTTGTTTTAGTCCCACATCTAGTAGTAGTTATGCACACATTGGAGAGGATCTGTTGCAGAAATGTTCTTCCCTTTAGGATGTTGGAAAACATTCTAGGAGCCTAACGGATCAGAATCAGCAGCCTCGGATTTTAAGGGACTTGGTAGGGCGAAAGCAATCTTTCTCATAATTAGTTCAAATTTGTTGCCTTTGACCCTATTATCACTGGGTTGATCATTAGGGACCTTTCCCAAAATGGTGCAAAAGTGTAGAATAAGCTTCGCCTTTTTCATAGAAGTTAAAGTTTAACCTGTCCATCTTTGATTAGACCTCTTTTTCAAAATTCATTTTGACATCCTTTTCTGCCAAATCTTTATTTAAGATTATTTCAATAGGTCTAGCTGATCTATTTGCAATTTAAATTATGCACTTTTAAGTTTGAAACCATTCTTCGAGAATCCACTTAACTCCTCTGAAAGTGATCTATCTTTTATGCTTACGTCGCATCACTAAAATAGTTTTTTTTCACCACCACCGTAGCAAACACAAAATTCAACAGCATAACAAAGAGACTTATACGTGAGAATTCATTTTTCAAAAAATGGCAATTTCATTCAGGCTTTTCATCTACCAAGATGTTACCAAAAAATTTCCATCTCGTATTCTGACTTGTATTAACAATAGTGTATAATGCGCCCCACAACATTTTTGCTAAAAGGAAAAGGATGGAAATGCTAATCTCTCTGGATTATGAAAACTTTACTAGATGTTTTTGCTTCATAAAGAATCAGCTCTAATCAGCTCTAGGGGAACCCTCCTGAGGATCACGAGATTGATTAGAATTACGATTCCCGTTGTGATAACACATTGATACCTTATTTATCAAGTAGACCTCATAGGAACATCAAACGCAAATTACCTACTTTGATGCGGGGCATGTCTGACATGATGGTCACATGCAGCAACTCAGATCACTGAACTAGTGACACATCCCATGTGTTGTCCCACGCCTACTGGTTGATATATCTGGGCATGAAGGACAGCATGAGGTTGTAACTATTAGCGTTGCATCACATTAACCATGACAAATGGCTAAACACTAAATTTAGACGAGTCTTATCCAATGTGACTGTTTTTATGAGACTTATTCAACTAGTATTGCCACACTATTTAATATAACGATGCATTTAGCAGTCATATACCACACAATATTTAGAAACTTTCTGCTGATGCTATTCATTCTACAAGTACACCTGTTATGTTATTTGTGGGCAAGGACCTGTATAGAATTATGGAGAAGGAAAATTGGCTGGTAAACTAATTTCTAGTAACTCCGAAATTTCATGTACCGAGTCCTTCAACAACCTCTAGCGAGTCATAGCTTCCCTTAGTTAAAGAGCGTTGCTTGTTATATATATTTCTTAAACTCGTTGATTTTTCTTTTTTCTGTTTCATTTGCAAATTGTTTCTTTTTTCATTATTATTAGCAGAAATTACAATGTCAGATAAAGACCTGTTGTTGATTTAGTACAAAAATGTCTTTAAGAAATAATTTAAAATCTGACAAATGCCTTGAAGTCGACCTTCGGATAAAATGGTCCCAAAGAGTAATGCTCACTGTCTAGGGCTGAGACCAGCCTGCCATTTAGCAACATGGTTTAATCTCTTAGCTATTTTGCCTGAAAAGTTTTTCTACAGGAACTATGGGCTACAGCAGCCTTTGATTTATCTGCAGTGACACATTATTCTCCATATACGATTATGAAATCCCAAATTCTAAACGAACAGAAACTCAGTAACCAATGCGGTAAGAAAACTTGTGAGTCAGATTTGTAAAGTTGGACTCCATGTGTTCATTAATGAAATTCTAATACACATTAGACATTGTTAGCAGCAACTGTTCCTTAATTTGCACAGAGTTTTGGAACTGTGTGGTGAGCTGTCATAAAGTACGTTCCCTGATAGTGTAATCTTTCAAATTTACTCAGTTAGGAGGCCAAAACATTAAGAAAGGATATTTTATTCCCATAAAATTTAAAATTATTTCTTTCATATTTCATTGCAGGTATGAGACAGTAATTGAGTTAACATAGTATTTGAAACATGTTGCAAATTTTGATTCGCTTGAGTTATAAAGCGAGAATGAGTTTCTGAGCATTTTATTTTTTGTCTTCTAAAGTATAATTCCTACAATTTTTAGTTTCTTTTTTGTTTGTTTACAAGAACAGTTACATGTTATTAGGTGTGTGTGTCAACCCACAGATGCTTACTTCCAGATAGCTTTGCCAGCAAGATATTTTTGCTGTGTATATTGTTCCACCCTCCAGGGAATTCTACTACTAAAATTGATGTGTGCAAGTATAAATTTGGAAAAAGGAAAAGCTTTAGTGTGGCCTTTTTAATTGTTCAACCAAGTGGTTAGTGTGCTCTATCTTGTGTTTGTTGCTAAAGTAGGCTTGTGGAGTCTGTACCATGTTAACCCTGAAAATTGTGTTGTGTTTGTGTGTATAGAGTGTGCCTTTATTTTGGCTTGTTTCTCAATGCTGCTGTGTGGAAGCTTTGTGTTGTGCTGTTTATGACACTTCTAGGAGTAGATATCTGTTATCCCCTGCCCCCAAGAAAGAATGTGAAATGCTTTCAAAAGGCTGTACACTCCCATTGTAGACAATTAGGAAGTCTTTGTCTACAATGTTGAGGGCAAAATTCTGACTTCTCGCAGCTTGGCAAACCAATATTATTATAGACACCTATTATCGAATGTGTGTTGTCCCATAGAGAGAAAAAGTCTTATTGTTACTCGAGACGAGTGTTGTGTATATTTGCATCCCTATCTTGTCCATGTGAAATAGTTGTGAGAAAGTGATTTATAAAGCTACTTTGCTGCAGAAAGAATGTTGAAAAAAAAAGTGTACTGGTATTTTTTGGGCATATGGAATCAACTAAGGACTCCCTTGAAGAAATGTAAGTCGGTCTAGGGTGATGCTGAGGGTTATCCATTACAAGCCCTAGAAGATCTACCTTGTATTATTACAAGCTTTGCGACAGTTCAAGGGAAGATCCTCCACTAGATATCTTCCTAGAGTTTGAAGAAATAGATCTATTCAAGAACAATACAAAGGGAATGCACCCTCACCACTAGATAAGTATATTTGCACTTAATACATCCATAAATAAATCCAACAAGACTTAGAGAGACCAGTTACTCAAGAAACCATTTGCATCCATAAACCCTTGCCATGAAAATTCATGTATCTTAAAAAGTCATCCACAAAATCATCTCCTCAATGAGACACTGTTAGTCATGCTTCCACAACCTTCTAGAAAATAAGACAAATAGTAGAGATTCTAAAACTAGCTAAGAGATTTTCCCACAAATCCATCCATGAGAAAATAATGAGGATGTGCATCTCTATTTATAAATAGATGCTCAACTTCCTTTACATTTAAAAAATTAATATTTCAAGTAGAATCCCATAGTCTAGCCTATGGAGGGCAAAACACCCTTTTCAAGTAGAAGCCCATTTTCTACTTGAAATTAATATTTCAAGTAGAATCCTCTAATCTATCCTATGGAGGGCAAAACACCCTTTTCTCTAATTAGTTAATTCTAAAATACAAGCAATTTGGGCTATTCGACCCACATGAACAAAAGTCTACACCAAATAGCCTCCAAAGAGAGGGACACTTCCATAAATGATGGAAGAGGGGTTTCAACCCACAACATCCAACCTCTAAAGGCCCTTCAACAATGTACGGACCTCCACCAGTCAAACAAGTAACACTCCAAGTCTCCCTCTATGGTGTATAAATTCTTCAAGAAGTCTTCTCAACATGCAAGAGGGCCTTCTAAGCTTCCTTCAATTATGGATATGTGGGACTTCTACATCAAATGTCCTTTCAAAAAGGGTGACACCTCCCAATCAATTTGATACTTAGCTTGGTGCCCTTCCAATCCTTCTCAAAATTAAGGTCTATAAAGGTCAACTTTAGGCCATATATGTACATGTTAGTAAAAGTTTGCATATCTATTTTTAGGTTAGCCCAATCAACTTTTCTTTTGAGTTGGGAAACCCTCAATTAAAATTTCACTTGTTGATTACATATTAAAGGTCAGGACTTGCATTTTCTTATATAAATATGTCTTGTAAGTGAGGTTGAACAAGTGAGGTGTTCAACTTGATTCCTATTATGAGCATCTTCACTTTTCTAGCTTATTTGCTCATTATATTGGATTTCACCTTCAATTCCAGAAATCTATTAAAAGCACCGATTATATCATATTGTTGGTATGTGTCCTCTTGCACCTTGTAGCGATGGAAAAGCTCTTGATTTTTCCTTCTTCAAAGGAGAATGAAACCATGTTCATAGATTCAAGTCATCTCCAATTTCTTATCCCATGTCAAGGTCTTTTACCAAACTTGAGCTCAAGTTTATCAACAATTATGCTGCCAAATGAGGTGAAGTAACTTGCAAGTCCAACCTTTGTCTTTGAATGCTTAACTCATGTGTCTTTATTCCCTAATTTTCTTGAGACTAAACCATTTGATGCAGTATGCATCAATGAAGGATCTAGAAGATTGGAATGCAAAGGACCAACTATCCATCTATTCCACATTTTGACTTGTTTCTACTATCAATTTTATTGCATTAGTGTTATCTGAGTTGACCAATTCATGAGGTTGATTTGAATTGGGTCATCATACAATTTGCCATCTAGTTTGGTACTTTTTGGGTGGAAAAATTGAAGGAATTAGCATGCAAGGCCCATCTTAGTGGCAGGTCCCAATTTAACAAAATTGGTTTATGGAACCTTCTAGAGCCATTTTGATGCATCAAACAATGGTTTTTGGGATTGCAACATTCAAAACTTGTGCGCACACCCTTAATGTTGGTCCACCTAGCAAGACTTTTCCACAATGTTCTACCAAGATTTTGGGATGGGAGGATGCATAGGGGGGCATGTGGAAGTGCCCTTGAATTTTAGGGAAATGCAAGGGGGACAGGGCGACATAAGGGTGTATATATAAGATTGAAATTCAAATTGAATAATGAAATACATTGATTCATACATCATAGATGATTCAATGAAATAGAAATAGTAAAATATTGTATAAATTGATTTAAATTCATCATTCATCTTTCTAGAATTTACATTGATTTAAATTCACGATTCACTAGTCTAGAATCCACATTTATTTTAATTCATCATTCATTATTGTAGAATTTGATTAGTACTAAGTAGAATAGTAGATATGAAAGTTTAAAGACTAAAATAGCAAACTGAAATTACTCAAACTAAAAAATTGTTAAAATTGGAAACTAGGGCCAAACTCCACATGGGTCATCTTATTTATGATAGCTGATATTTTTCTTGGATTCCTCTCTTCGAGAGGTGTAGGATTGATTTAGAGATCATCCGATTCCGACATGTACAAATGAAGTTCTGAGTTCTGAAAGAGCAATCACCAAAGACAGTTGGACAAGGACAAAAGGTTCAATGCGTTCCTCATACTACTTCCTGGCTGAAGACAAGCTCCGTGATAAATTTGACTATCATGGATAGAAGATGTCTCTTGATTTGACCTTGGAAGAAAAAGAAGTGATGGATTATGTGCAGGGTAAAATCCCTGAACCTCCTTCAAATGCACCAGCTGCTGCGAAGACCAAGTACAATAGGGTTGAAGTTAAAGCAAAGAAGATTATCAGGGATTCCATTGACAATCATCTGGTGGCCTACATCTCTGAATTGAAGACATCTAAGGAGATCTACGACAGGTTGGTCGGCATGTTCAAGGTTAGTAATCCTAATCAAATTCTATTTCTCAAGAATAAGTTGAAGGATATTAAGAAGAGCAAGGATGAGGATATTCAATCATATTTATTGAGGAATACTGAGATGAAGAATGATCTACTCTCGATTGGAGAAGTCATTCCTGATAGGGAACTTACTCTCACCACCCTTGGAGGACTCCCACCTAAGTGGTATGTATTTAGAACCACCATACTCAACAATGATCGAATTCCAGGGTTTGAAGAATTGATGTCGAGATGCATTCAAGAAGAAACAAGAATGTTGGAGCAAGAAATGTCTTCTAATAGAAGCAACCTCACTGCATTCTCCGCTCATGCCAGGGGGAAGAACAATGCAGGTTCAAAGAAGCAAAGTCAAGGAAGATCGAGATTCAAAAATGGAAGGAAGGGAAGATGCTTTGTTTGCAATAAGTTTGGCCATTATACAAGGGAGTGTCCAAATAGAAGGGACACATCACATGATGATGATCACAATCATTCCAGGGGCAACTTCAACAACAATGATCAAAGCAATGACAGGTCCAATGGCAAGGGAAAAAGGAATGCGGGACATCAAGGAAATGGTCGACCCTCCAAGAAATCAAGGAACTCCAGGTACTTCACTAGATAAAGGGAAGTCCTCTCTAATCTGATAGAAAAGGAGACAAACTTGGAGATCATCCTTAGAGACAATGCCACCTATCCCGTGAAGGGAGTAGGGAATGTTACCCTCCAATTGAATCAAGGTAACACTATTCATTTGCAAGAAGTACTATATGTACCCGATCTCAAGAAAAACTTGGTGTCCATTTTGCCAATGGAAGACAAAGGATTCAAGGTAGATTTTATCGATGGAAAGGTACGTGTTTGGAAAAGAAATTTTAAAGATGTTTTTACTCTTGGATTTAGGGTTGACACTTTATATCAAGTTGGAGGAAGTCCATTGGGAGCCATGTCTTGCGACACATCTCTACAATCTGAACTATGGCACCGGAGGTTCACCCATCTTCATTATAAGGCCCTACCCGATGTGAGACAGATGGTGACAGGTATGCTTGAGTTCAAAGTAGAGCATGAAGGTGTATGTTTGGGATGTGCCGAAGGAAAACTTACAAGGGGACCATTCCCCTCAAGTAATAGCAATACTACAGACATATTGCAATTGATCCACTCTGACATATCTAGTATGATGCCCGTAAACTCTTTGGGAGGATACTTATATTATCTCACATTTACGGCTGATTATTCTCGCAAGACCTGGATCTACTTCTTAAAGAAGAATGATGAAGTGTTCACTTAGTTCCAACACTTCAAGTCCCTGATTGAAAATCAATCCGAGAAGAAAATCAAGATATTGAGGACTCATAATAGGACCGAGTATGAATCCAATGAATTCCAAGATTATTGCAGAGAAGTTGGCATTAAGAGGGAGACTACAACGCCATACACTCCTGAGCAGAATGGTGTGGCTGAAAGGAAGAATCGCTTTATTGTAGAAGCAGTTTGTTCCATGCTTCATGATCAAGGCCTTCCGAAGTTCCTATGGGTTGAAGCTGCAAATACTGTCGTGTGTGTTCAAAACCAAGCATTGGACTCCAAGACTCTCGAAGAAATGTTCACTGGTAAGAAACCCGATGTCTCTCATTTTACAGTTTGTGGAAGTCTCTTATATTTTCATGTGCCGAAAGATAAAAGAAGCAAATTGGGTGCATTTGGGAAGAAAGGAATCTTTGTGGGCTATAGTGAAAATTCTAAGAGATAAAGAATTTATGTAGCTGGTCAAAAGGAAGTTGAGAAAAGTCATGATGTCACCTTCGACGAAGATATGGCCCACAGGAAGATCAACAACCTTCCTATCCTAAGGAAGGACAAAGAAGTTGACACCGGAAATCAGGGTGCAAAATAAGACAAAACGATGCCTGATGTTGATGAACCTATGGATCCTATTGATCCTCCTTCTCACGAGCCCTCCTCCTCCAAAAGGAGACCCTCATGGCTTAGGGAGACCCTTGAAGATGCCGAGAGACACATTGCACCAAGGGTGACTTTTCGTGAAAGAAAGAAGCCGAACAAGTATCAAGGATATTTGACTGCCATGAGTACTATCATTCAAAATGAGTTCAGGGTTGACACTTTATATCAAGTTGGAGGAAGTCCATTGGGAGCCATGTCTTGCGACACATCTCTACAATCTGAACTATGGCACCGGAGGTTCACCCATCTTCATTATAAGGCCCTACCCGATGTGAGACAGATGGTGACAGGTATGCTTGAGTTCAAAGTAGAGCATGAAGGTGTATGTTTGGGATGTGCCGAAGGAAAACTTACAAGGGGACCATTCCCCTCAAGTAATAGCAATACTACAGACATATTGCAATTGATCCACTCTGACATATCTAGTATGATGCCCGTAAACTCTTTGGGAGGATACTTATATTATCTCATATTTACGGCTGATTATTCTCGCAAGACCTGGATCTACTTCTTAAAGAAGAATGATGAAGTGTTCACTTAGTTCCAACACTTCAAGTCCTTGATTGAAAATCAATCCGAGAAGAAAATCAAGATATTGAGGACTCATAATAGGACCGAGTATGAATCCAATGAATTCCAAGATTATTGCAGAGAAGTTGGCATTAAGAGGGTGACTACAACGCCATACACTCCTGAGCAGAATGGTGTGGCTGAAAGGAAGAATCACTTTATTGTAGAAGCAGTTTGTTCCATGCTTCATGATCAAGGCCTTCCGAAGTTCCTATGGGTTGAAGCTGCAAATATTGTCGTGTATGTTCAAAACCGATGCCCTCATTAAGCATTGGACTCCAAGACTCTCGAAGAAATGTTCACTGGTAAGAAACCCGATGTCTCTCATTTTACAGTTTTTGGAAGGCTCTTATATTTTCATGTGCCGAAAGATAAAAGAAGCAAATTGGGTGCATTTGGGAAGAAAGGAATTTTTGTGGGCTATAGTGAAAATTCTAAGAGATAAAGAATTTATGTAGCTGGTCAAAAGGAAGTTGAGATAAGTCATGATGTCACCTTCGACGAAGATATGGCCCACAGGAAGATCAACAACCTTCCTATCCTAAGGAAGGACAAAGAAGCTGACACCGGAAATCAGGGTGCAAAATAGGACAAAACGATGCCTGATGTTGATGAACCTATGGATCCTATTGATCCTCCTTCTCATGAGCCCTCCTCCTCCAAAAGGAGACCCTCATGGCTTAGGGAGACCCTTGAAGATGCCGAGAGACACATTGCACCAAGGGTGACTTTTCGTGAAAGAAAGAAGCCGAACAAGTATCAAGGATATTTGACTGCCATGAGTACTATCATTCAAAATGAGCCTTCATCATTCGAAGAAGCCGTGAAGCATCAAGTATGAAAGGATGTTATGAATGAAGAATACAAGTCAATTATGAAGAATGATGTCTGGGATGTGGTCCCTAGACCCCAGGACAAATCGGTTGTCACCTCTAAGTGGCTCTACAAAATCAAGCATGGAGCTGACGGAAGTGCAGACCCTCTCATTCATAAATGTAAGAGGGAGTTGGCTTCTGAGTTTTAGATGAAGGACCTATGACCGATGCATTATTTCCCAGGTTTGGAGGTTTGGCAAAAGGTAGGTGAAATTTTCCTCTCCCAAGGAAAATATGTTGTGAAGATATTGGAAAGATTTGGGATGGTGGACTGCAAGCCTGTGACTACTCCGATGGAACTTAACTTTAAGAAGTTATGTGGTAGTGTTGTTAGACCTGAATTGGGAAATGCTTCTGAGTATTGTCAACTCATAAGAGCACTAATGTTATTGGTGAACTCCCGTCTAGACATATGTTTTTCAGTTAACACATTGAGCCAATATATGGTTGAGCCTTATCATATACATTGGATTGGTGCCAAGAATCTTCTGAGATATCTTCGGGGCACAATCACTCATGGATTGAGATACACAGTGGGAGATGTGAGGATGCATGGTTATTCTGATGTTGATTGCGCTAACAGTGTGGTGGATCGCAAGAGCACTTCTGGGTGTTGTTTTTCTTTGGTTTCTGCTTCGATATCTTGGATGAGCAGGAAGCAGAAACCGGTTGCCTTGAGCACCGTCGAGGCCGAATACATAGCTGCTAGTATGGCCTCCTATGAAGTTGTCTGGTTGAGGAAGCTCTTTAGTGAGTTTTTTTGACATGTGCTAGATACCATCATGATCCTTTGCAACAACCAGAGTGGGATCCAATAATCAGAGAATCCCATGTTGCATGTTCGCTCCAAGCATATAGATAGCAGGCACCACTTTATCTAGGATATGGTACAATGAGGAGCAATAAGGCTCCATCACATTGGCACTGATGAGCAGGTCGTTGATATTCTAACAAAGCCCCTGGGGAAGGAAAAGTTCTTGGCCTTCCGAGAACGACTTGGAGTCATGGAAAGACCCTCTTATGAGGGTCTTGTATGAGATGGACATTGTGCTTTGGGAGCTCCGAGGGGCTTGGGGTACTTCTTGGAGCGGTGAGAAACCATAGGGTGAGTGGTTCAACCTTCCCCTAGTGGTTTTCTGTGTACAAGGTGAGTGGTTCAGCCTTCCCTTGTGATACCCCTTGGCGACATGTAGGCAGGATGAGTGATTCATCCTTATCCTGCTGAGACATCCCACCCATGCAGTCTAGGACTCATGGGAAGTACCTCTCATCTGCCCAATGAGTAGGGAAATAAGGATAGGGACCATAGTACTACCGATGGACACATCTTGTACTACTATACTCCCTATGTTGGGATGACTGATATTGATCTCGGATCAATGGGACCTGACTTCAGGTTAGTAAGAGTGGTATGAGACACTCTCTTTTGATTGGAACTAACTTCGAGTCAGTAAGAGTGGTATGAGACACTCTCTTTTGATTGGGACTGATTTCGGGTCAATAGAGAATTATATGATACATTCTCGATCACTTCTTCTTCTTCATAGTTCGACAGAGCAGTGCAGTGTAGTGCATTGATGGCAGAGATAGTGCAGATTGACAGATGGATTAGCAAATGGAGTTCTCCCTAGTTGAGAGGGAGCAACTAGGGCCAAACTCCACATGGGTCATCTTATTTATGACAACTAATATTTTTCTCGGATTCCTCTTTCTGAGAGGTGTAGGATTGATATAGAGATTATATGATTCCGACACGTACAAATGAAGTTATGAATTTATTTTGATTATGGACAAATTGTCAAGGTCAACCAACGAACTTATGTAAGCTCAGAAGCCCAACAGTCATGTCTATTCATCCTCAACGTTTGCTATAAATACATGATACCTTAGCCTCATTTGGACACACTCATCTTTACACTTCTCTTTCTCTCTCCTCATTGATTGGGTACGGATTTCTGGGCCTCTCTCTCTCTCCACATGTCCGAAATTTTAGGAAAGCAAAATTTCACGAGGCCGAAATTTCAAGAGAGAAAAATTCAGAAGGCCAAAATTTCAGGAGACTGAATTTATGGACAATTTGACCAAGCATTGACCTCCTTTGACTGTGTTTTTGTGAGGGCTATCTCTATTTGGGCAGGGCACATTTTTTGGCACAGAAATTGAGGCTAAACGTTGATTGTTGACCAGCGTTGACTACAACTAGGGCTGACCGTTGGTGGGCTATTTGACCAGACTTTGACTGGGCTGAATTTGACTGTTTTGAGGGTTGCTTTATCTTTTTTTTGGAGGCCGAAGTTAACTAAAGTTGACCAATTTGCTGAGGGTAAAATTTTCCCTGTTGACCAACGTTGACTTTTCTGGTTAGGGCTCTTTTGCTACTGTTATAAATTATCATATTTGTAAATTGTACTATCTCTCTCTGCTGAACTATTGAAGACTAAAAGAAGATTTGATCAAGGGTTTCCCCACATTGGGGTTTGTCCCTGGCTGGTGCCACATCTTGTGTCCTCTTGTCTTGGCTTGTCTTCTACCATTTATGTTTATGTTCTATCTGCATTTTACTATCATATTGATGTGATTGCTAATCTGAATTTTGATACTGGGCTAATAAAGAAATTGAAATAAAATTGCTCTAAAGCATAGAACATACCATTGTTGCCTAAAATTAACAAAAATAGTAAAGAGTGACAAGCCAAAGACTTGGTTTGAGGTCATCAGTATCTAGAGTCAAGACGCAAAAGTTAAGATTGATAATAAACAATTAACAATGAACCAATGTTATCAGAATTGGATCGATCATTGAATCAATCGACCCCAAAACCAAGAACCAAACCAAAAAATCAATTAGCTAAAAAATACAAATTTTGAAAAAAATACATAAATATTCATGTGCATCCAAATGAATCCAAACCATTATATGCAAATATGAATAAATAGCAAGTGTGCATATAACCAAAATATGCAACTAGTGAAATCCATCTTTGAACCAAAAATATTTAAAAAATGAGGCTCGAGATGACCTCTATAGTCTTAAAAAAATCATGCTACAACAAATACCTACATATCATCAAAATCATTGCCTTTATTGGGATCCTCATCATCAACATAATCATCTAAGCATTAAAAGAATATAGAAAAAGCTTAACATGTCAAATCAAGATTTAGTTTGAGCGATGCATATTTTTTATTATTTCAACAAACAATGCCACCTACATCAAGGTACATAGAAGGCTTAACGTTCTTGATTAAATGCTAGTTCCATACCCTCATACATGATAGAATCCAATGGAAATATTATAATTGTTTTGAGTTTTGAAATCCCAAAAACTATTAAGTTTGTTGGATTTTGAATAGGATCTAAAATTCTACTTTCTCCCTATGACTTCCATTAAGGTTGGAACCACTCTCAAACATCCTAAAACAATTAATGATAATGTTAAAAAATTGAATAAAAGGATTTACTTTAAAAATTTGACATCGCCATTAATTACATAGCATTAGTAGGACCCTAGGGTTGAATATCAGGCTTCCCACTCATAAATTATTGTTTTAGGCAAAATTTAGGGGGGGGCACGACTCACCAACACCCCTTTTAAGGAAATGCATCCCCCACATTGGAGATATGTTCTTGATGCGTTTCTTTGAGTTTTCCCAAAAGAGGGACACGGGGAAATGTTTTCCTTGGCACCCCCCTATTCTGAGAGCATGGGAAATGTGGGGAGTGTGATCCCCACCCTATGGGACATGTCCCCATGGAAAATTTCTTTTCCAACAGTGTGAAAATCACCTCAATCAAAGATCATATGCAAAAGTTATACCTCCCACAAGTTGACTACCATGGTATGAGTGGATGTCACTTCAACCCCACATTTCTCACACTTGTAGGGCTAGCCACATGTATGGTTTCAAGAAGATTGTAGAAAATCCAAAATCTTATTACTAATTGAGGGTTGAGGAAGTCAATACCTCAACCTTAGATGGTTATTAGACTATGTTAAATACTAGGTTGCTAAGAGGAGGAGTTCCATTTTTTAGCATTGTACTTGCTCCCTAGTTGGGAAAAAGCATCTAAGATTAGTGTTTTGAGACCTTAATAGAGGAAGAGGGATTTTGTAGCAATCATTCAGGCCACAATGTCAAAAGGTAATGCCATAACGAGTGCCCATTCCTTTGTATGTGCATTTTGATAACTAAAGCAAGGAGAGAAGAGCATATACATCATCGTCTAGCTAGGTTTTCTCTCACATTAGGTTTCTAAGGATAAATTGTGTTCATTTGTGTGAATGGGGTGTATTTTGTGCCTATTCTTTCATTTTCATATTTTAGTTATTTCTTAAGTTCAAGCCATAAGCTAGAGATAATAAATCTAATATCTAAGGAAATAAGTTGACATAATCTAAGATTTCATAATATTATAACATATGTTGTGACAAATTGTTGTAATGGAGTATCCACAACAATTTACAAATCATATTAGTATGAGGGATTTTTTTTTGGAATATTTGGGGGGAATTGTAAGAGCTAAGAATTGCCTTAAGAAAAATGTCACAAAAACCTAGCCATGGCGGATGGGTTTGTTCACAACCACCCTTGAGATCCAATAAAAGAGAGATTTGTGAGTTTGGAAGAGCAACCCTTTAACATCTCTCGCAGTATTTCCATCCTCAGGGTGGCTCTAACAAGCAACCTTGGCCTATTCGAGGAGGCTAGAGGCTCTAACTCATATATCATATTAGAGAGGAAATTGAGAGAAAATGAAGACCTGGATAAGGAGTTGAGAAAAGAGCCCAATAAATATCAGCCAAGTTCCAACGCCATTACTCCTTCACATTTCTTTTTTCAAATGGAAGCAAAAGTGGATATCAAGCCATACCAAGGTGATAGTGATGCAGTGAAGTTGAAACATTAGTTGCAATAGTTAGAGGTTTATTTCAATGTCCATCATACAAAAGAAGAGTTGAATATTTCATTTGTCAGACCAAAATTAGGGGGGCATGCATAACTTGATGGGAAAGTGACGCCGAGACACCGGTGATCCTCTAGTAACTAATTTGGAGGATTTTAAAACCCTCATTATATCCTAGTTATGCTCTATTAATTAGTATGTAGAGGACCAACGGATCCGGTGACATTACTTTAAGATTTCAAATCTAGGGTAGAGTGTGCAAAAGTACATCACCAAATTTAGAAATATGGCTACCTAGATGTACTCCTCAAGTATTTGGGGGGTCTACATAATAACTTGTGAAAGCAAGTGATGCTATTCAAACCTATAAAACAATTGATGAGGCTTGTGTCCAAGCACAAAATCTAGAAAATATAGGCCACAAAAAAGGACATCCAAGTGGTTCCAAATAGAAAGAACACTAAGACACTTCTAATAAAGGAAAGAACGAGTGGAAAGGGAAAAACAAAAATAAAATAGCCATTGCACATCAGTGTAAGGATCCAAGTAACCACTATAACTATTGCAATATCGATGGCCACACTAAAGAAATGTGTTGGAAACTACATCCAAAGTTGAACCCAAAGAATCACAGGAAGGATGCTGAGAAGAAGAACCTTATAGCCACATATTTAAGCAATCAGGTAGATAGAAACTCAAATATGAATGAGTAGATTTTTTGCACTTTAGTGAATAAGGAGGCGAATCTTAGTAGCCTTCATCAAAAGGAAGAGAAGGAGATGACATAACTCTTCCACATCAAGATCCAAGTCAAGATGATTGAGGTAGATGCTCTATTTGACTTCAATTTGCAGGTTAATCTCATAACAATCGATGTAGTCAACAAGCTTGGACTGGAGGTTCATGCTCATCTAAGTCAATACCCATTTCGGCGAGTGAACAAGAATACAAAAATCAAGGTCATGAAACAATGTAAACTCAAATTTGTTGTAAGTGCAAAGTTTATTGATCAAGTGGAATTAGACGCAGTGCCCCTTGATGTTAAAAATTGTATCTCAGACAAGTGTCTCTACATAGGCCTTATGTCCAGGCATGTAGAAGACAACTAATAATGACTTATTTCAATAATTTTAATTATTCCCAAGTTTTACGTAGGGAAAAGTACATTGATTTAATTAGTTAATGTAAACTTAGGCTAAATAACGACCCATGGTATTTGACCATAAAAGAATTATAAATTGTTAGAATGAGTGAGTGAAGGACATGTTGTAGAATGTAACTAGGCTCGGTCTTGATAATGACTTGTAATCATGAATATATGAAGAAGAAAAAGATAATAAAATGTATTTTGTAATACTTGCATCATGGGTTTCATGAGCAAGGAGTTTTATTATAGGTCAAAGACTTCTTGATGTCTTTAGGAGTTTGTCGTCTTGTCATAAATATAATTAAGAAGTTATGTTACACATGTGAAAGATATATCATCTATGTAAAAGTTGCACTCCAAGACATTGTCAATATCCCTCTTATAGTCAACTAAAAGAAAGGCAATATTCTCCTTGTGAAGAAATGGGCTTACCTCCAAGATCTCATGTCGGCCTAGATAGCAAGGATAAGTCACTATATAAAGAATGACTTGACCTCATTGTACACCAAGCAATACAGACACATGTGATCTACAATGGTGTGGATCTCAATGCGTAGTGATAAAGATAATACAGTGAGGAGGAAAGGCTACTACAATGCGTAAGCGTCTCAAAAGGTTTCGGACTAAGTCTGTCTCATCTTTGCAATATTAATGAAGGACCAAAGACTGTTTTAGGACAGTAGTAATTCGGTTAAGGGCTATATCAAGTGCATACCAGTGTTGGAAGGAGACCGAAGTCAGGAGACTCTTGTGGACCAAATAGTAGAGATCAGTGGAGGCCGAGAAGAATTGTGTCAAGGACTGCGAGATAGAGATCGAGACTCTCTAGGTGACAATGCCACACAGTGCGAAGAAGGATTAAAGTGTGAAGGCTGAGGAGTGCAAGAGATAATGACAAGTGTCTTGAAGGTGAACTTGTGTCAAGTGTCTTTGTCAAGGGTCTTGGTATTCGTCAATTGAAGTATCTATAAGAAGAGATTTTGCGGGATTTTCCCCTCAAGAGTAGGGGTTTTAGCCTTGGCTTGGAGCCTAACTATTGTGTCACTAATGTTATTGTTTTTTATAGTTATTTGATGCATTTAACACTATAATAACGATGAACAAAGATAATAAGCAAATATATAACACAAGTAGTTATCATGTAAAGAGAATTTGAATTACTCTTTGCCCTACCCAATTCTCAACATGGTTTCAGAGCTATGGTTCAGTGAAGGGCATTCAATTACAGTAACACTCCAAGAAGGGCATCTAATCTAAGGGAGCAAGTCTTCAAAATGGCATTATCTCATAACAGCTTGATGTATCTTTGAAATTATGATCTCGATATACATATCACAATAACTAACTTTGGATTTTTGTCACCCTCTCGGTTCAAGACGCGTGAAGGAGTATCGTGAAAATATAGTTGATACCACAGTAATATGCCATGGGAATATTTAAGTCAGTGATAAGCTCAGATCACAGTGCCACAATTCAGTGAATGCTTCTAATAAGAAGAATATAATTCAAATTGTATTACAGTCACAAAAAAGTGTAATGTTCGGTATCTCATTAACACTGTGTCAACTTACTTCATGCTAAATTTTCGTGGTGACCACACTCTTCCTCATCTTGATAACTCATATTTTATCTCAATCTCGGATTACCTAAGTCACAATTTGGAGAAACGTTGCAACTAGGACAAATATCCTCGGGCCTCCTCAAGAAAAGTATCTCAATGTTGATCTACTATAACAACACCTCTATCACGGGAAAGAAATGCTAGATCTTGGTGTTATAAATGATTATCAATGTCTACATGATGTTTCTAACTTCTATAGAATTCTACAAGGTTCCATAGTCCACTTGTGTGATAGAAATACAATGCCATCTCAAGTATAACAATAGAACTAGATATGAAAGGAGTCAAAGTATCTTGAAGACAAAAAAGCTCAAGTGATGATATGCTATGGTAGTATAAGGTCTCAAAGAAATTCTGATTTTAGGAAGTATTAGCTCACCAATCAAATCAAGCAAGGATGTCATTCTTACCCAGTAAAGAATACCATTCAAGGAAGCATCAAGGTGAATATTTCATCTTCACTTGCCAAGTAAGTATCTTTCATTCTATAATCAAGTTTGGTTAAATGACTTCGTGTTTGCAAAGGAGATCTATAAATTGGTTGGGTCATCAAAATTCCTTGCATAAGAAAGGAGGATAGATATAGTCCCCGAAAAGAATTCATTGATATGGAAAAGGCTCTGAAGTTCAAGAATTGTTTGAATGCGTGGAAAAGGATCAAGGGACTCATAGGATTCTTATGAAATCAGTCAAAGATCCTCTCATCCCTATGTAGTAAGAGAAGAGACATCAAAGAGATATATGAAATGCTAGAAGATATATTATCTGAAAATACAGTAAAGAAGGTCATATCACTTAGATGTGATCTACACAAAATTGAAAGTATCAAAGAATGAAGGAATATCTTCATAAGATCTCAATTGGAGGATCTGGGAGAGATTATAAGAATATAATCATCATTGCTCTTAAATGCACTAACTGATAAGCAAGGTAACAAATGTCTGTGAACAAGAAAGTGACTTCATTCGACAACTTGTGGTCTCTATGTTAGATAGAAAAAGACAATTGAGGGCAAGAGTGTTGAAGGTTAAAGGAATCAAACATTTGCAAAAAGGAAAGGGAAGTTTGGTCCTGAAACAAGACAAAACAGTATATCTAAGATTCAATGCTATGAAAAGATTATGGAAAGAAATCTCATATCACCGGAAAGATGGAGGAATCTAAATAAAAGGGCCAAGGAAAGAGGGAGTAACAAATATCTACTATGATTGAGATAATATCCCTCACAAAAGGGTCTTATCATAAGCTCCTAAATCTTTTGTTATATATATGACCATGATAAATAATAAGATGCATCGTGGTATCATGGAAGCATTAGAAACAAGAGCTTGTGACATCACCATGGGAATTATGAAGGACAAAAGGAACAAAATCCATGGCAGTTAAGCATGAAAGATATAGCTCTTGGGAACCTCATTGGACATTGAAGGAAAGGATGAAGTCATCCATGACAAGTCTCATCATACATCATTCAAAAGGGAAACATTTCCTGAATAAGAATATGAAAGATCCTCGAGTTTTTTTGATGGAATCCTCATCGGAGGATTCACAAGTCTAGAGTGGAAGCAAGTGCTTCAACAAGAAGTCCAACTTATGGAATTCATGGGATGATCTTATGATGAAATGAGAAATGAAGCAGATCAAGAGGTTGAAGATATTTTCAATCAAGGAAGTTGCTGAAAGAAGCCTAGATGACCTAAAGGTAAAATGAGGTATGTATGCTTGTATTTAATATTATAAAGTCATGTCGTATGGTTGCAGGTAACATGGATCAATACTTCTATCTTTACAAGCATGATCAAGGGAAAAGGATCTCCTCCTCTAAAAGGATGCAGGAAGGCATAAGTCGCACTAGATGAAATCAACATAATATGTCCTCATATGATGTATGAGGTGGTTGACTACAATTAAGGAACTCATATTGGAAACTCCTGGGAATGGAATGTGTAAGGAAGGAAGAGATCGTGAGATATGCAATTATGATGAAGGCGATCAACATCCAAAATAACAAGAAGATTTGACTAGGAAATCTCCTAGAAAGAATTGAAGACTTTGATGGAAGTCTGAAAAAGATGGAGACCCTTGAAAATGGATATCTTTTGGAGATGTGTCAACATGTATGCATGATACTGACATCTATAGGAATATTTCATGATGAAGAGCCATCTTGTAAGGTACTATTTGATTTAATGTTATGTTTTGATTTCTTGAATAATATATGGATGGGTTCATGCAGGGCTATTGGAACAAGAGTTGTAAGTGCAAGTACAACTAGCATTCATGTGGTGGATTGAAATCCATGAAAGAAGCATGATGAGAAAGAAGTAGCCATATGGAGAAGGTTCTAGATATGTATCAAGAAGGCCACTTTCCATGAATAAAGGAATGGCATGACGAACCAAGAAGGAAAGTGATTGATGGCTAATACCCTACAAGGAAGAAGCTCGACTGAATTTCATGACATCAAGGAAAGAAATTGATCAAGCAGCTGAAGGACCCACAAAGAAGAAGTTGTTGATGAAAAAGAGAGTCCCTAGTTAAGAGGGAGCTCTAACAAGTCCCTAATTAAGAGGGAACTTGGTCAAGTCCCTAGTCAGAGGGAGCTTGGGTACATTCCTTTATAGGAATGGGCATATATTCCCTAGTTAAGAGGTAGAGATAGACACAACATTCTTGTCTTAAATTGGGAAGAAAGAATGGAGGATTGGGTAATCATCTGGCATCCAATGCTCTTTGAGGATGTGTAGGGCATCCAAGATAAGAGTAGGCAAGAGGACTGATATTCTTTGAGGGTTGGGAACCCAAGACAAGAATAGTCCTAGAAGGTCATACTCAGTGAACAGCCGGGTGGGTATGTACCTTGAGAGACAATGATCAAGGTGTCTATAGTCATTGGTCTCGCCAACATTGTAGCTCATGCTTTCGTGGAGAGATGGAGTTGTTAGTCAAGGCCTTGCATTGTGACAATGATTGTTGATATGATGCTCTACAAATGGGATTACCAATCAGATTCTTCTAATGAGATTCTTCATATTGAGAGTAACCATGTACCATTATGAATACTTCCCTAGTTAAGAGGGAGTGTTGTAGAATGTAACTAGGTTCGGTCTTCATAATGACTTGTAATTATGAATTTATGAAGAAGAAAAAGATATTAAAATGTATTTTGTAATACTTGCATCATGAGTTTCACGAGCAAGGAGTTTTATTATAGGTCAAAGACTTCTTCTTGATGTCTTTAGGAGTTTGTCGTCTTTTCATAAATATAATTAAGAAGTCATGCTACACATGTGAAAGACATGTCATCTATGTAAAAGTTTCACTCCAAGACATTGTCATTGTCCCTCTTATGGTCGCCTAAAAGAAAGGAAATATTCTTCTTGTGAAGAAGCCAGCTTACCTCCAAGATCTCATGTTGGCCTACATAGCAAGGATAAGTCACTATATAAAGAATGAATTGACCTCATTGTAGCACCAAGCAATATAGACACATCTTATCTACAACAATGTGGATCTCAATTTGAAGTGATAAAGATAATACAGTGAGGAGGAAAGGCTACTACAGTGCGTAAGTGTCTCAAAAGGTTTCGAACTAAGTCTGTCTCATCTCTGCAATATTAACGAAGGAATGAAGATTGTTTTAGGACAATGGTAATTCGGTTAAGGGCTATATCAAGTGAATAATAGTGTTAGAAGGAGACCGAAGTCAGGAGACTCTTGTGGACCAAAAAGAAGAGACTAGTGGAGGCCGAGAAGAAATGTGTCAAGGACTATGAGATAGAGCTTGAGACTCTTTAGGTGATAATGCCATACAATGTGAAGAAGAAGGACAGAAGTGTGAAGGCCAAGTGCAAGAGATAGTGACAAGTGTCTTGAAGGTGAACTTGTGTCAAGTGGCTTTGTCAAGGGTCTTGATATTCGTCAATTGAAGTATCTATAAGAAGATATTTTGTGGGTTTTTCCCCTCAAGAAGAGGGGTTTTAGCCTTGGCTTGGAGTGTAACTATTGTGTCACTGATGTTATTGTTTTTTATAGTGGTTTGATGTATTGAACACTATAATAATGATGAACAAAGATAATAAGCAAAGATATAACACAAGCAGTTATCATGTAAAGAGAATTGAATTACTCTTTTCCCTACCCAATTCTCAACAGGACACATTATTTTCAAAATCACTTTGAGTTAGAGAGAATATGGTTGACTTGGTTGAAAAACAAGAAATTCAAGCAGCTGAGGAGAGAGGCCATACTCCACGCTGAGTGAACAGGGAAAGAGGCCAAGTCCTAGGTCGTGGAAAGGGGTCGTACATTGTTGTGGAAAGATGTCATGCTTCAAGTTGTACCAAGTAGAAGGGAAGGACTGATTTATGGGGTTGTTGATTAGTTGTAATATCTCTGGTATTATAACAGTAATATTTTCCTGAAACCTAATAAAATCACTCATTGTTGGTTTTTCTCGACACTAGGGTTTCCTAGGGTAAATAGTTCTGTAACAATTGAGTGTTTGAATTTCTATTTTTTGCGTGCATAAATTGTTAGAAGCTCAATTGTGTTAACTATGCGTAGATTTTAGATTTAAATTTTCTGGGTCTTCAATAAAAATAAATTCCAGATATAAAAAATTACTGGCACATAAATATGGTTGTTAGGCTTAGAGAATTTAACATGGTATTAGAGCTAAGCCTCTAAAAGAAATTCAAGCGTTGCACAGGTTCAAGCTCAAAGCGGTTCATTATCCTTCCAAGGTTTCCAACAAACAATTATTCAAGGGTTTGATCTACCATGGAAACTAGTGTCAGGTATGAAGGCAGGTTAGAAGGAGTTATTAACACCAAAAAATCGTACACATATTTGTACAATCCAAAAGTCGCCCAAAGTCATCCAACAAAATGTACAAGTGAAGATTTTCCAGTTGAAGACATTATGAAGTTCAAAAAATATAATTTCTCCCAAGGTCTAATGTATAAAATTGAATTGAAAATTGACGGAAGTGCATATTTCCCTTCGATAGTCGCGTGATAGTGTTACATTTCCTTCGAAAGTCGCGTAGTTGAAGAAATGGTCGACTCAGAAAATTTGAGACCACTTCCCACACTTGGAAGATGATTCCCTTACAGGTTTCAGTCAAGGATAGTTTAATTCAAATCACCCTGAAGATATGCAACCCTCAAAGGAATTCTCTTGTCCTACTCACAAGTCATTTTCATTCATGGACCAAGAAAGGGAAGAGAGACTCAAAAAATTCTATATAAACAGGCCATGGGAGGACCAAAGAGAAGGCAATGTTATGTTGTCCAAATTTCTATCAGAGTAATCCTTCATTTCATTGTTGAAGAAGAAGAAGTAGAACACTATTGTGTTGGCAAAGTTGCTTCTTAGCAATCCATTGCTCTAGTGTGGAGAGGATTTCACCATTGAGAGAGCCTTGATACTTCTTTGATAGAGAGGAGAAACTTGCAAAGAGAGTGAAGAAAGAAACCTCCTTGCTAAGGATTTTTTAGCACCATAGCTCAAAGAATTCTCTTCAAGTGTTTAATATTCATCTTCTACCGTCAACAGTCAATAAAGGGAGCCATTTTCCATAATTGCGTTGAATTGTTTTCTTCATTAAGCATTATTTGTGTGTTTATCTCTTTGTTTTAGTTTATGTTTGTATATGCATTGTTTTTACCATTTGCAATCCTTTGTTTCTTCATGCTTTTCCACTAACAACAACCAAACTGCTTTTATTTCTTTGCAGAGAACAACCAACTTCTAAGAAGGTGTCTTTTGGTACCCCATTGCTACAAAAACACTACTACAAATTGGCGACTCCATTGTTGTCTTTTCTTCACTCTAACAATTGTGTTTGCAGGACCTTCTCTCTGCATTATCGCCTCACAAAGCATTCAAAATCTGTGGAATTTTTGTAGGACCTAGACCTGTTGGTGGCTGAGAAAATTTCTTGTTCATAGTGTTTATGTCGTCAGCGTGACTTTCTTACATATAGACGCACGTATCACGAATTTTGCTTACATAGGCGTGCAACCACATCTGTGCATGGTAAAACCCATGCAGTTTCCAAAAAGCAAAAAATTCCTTGTAATTTCACTTTTCTCAAGTTATTGGCAAACTTTAGTGAATTTGTTTTCACCTCTGCAAATTTTTTTCTTGTCAGTTTAGATTACTTAATTTATTTACTAATCACAATTAGTAGGGTAATTAGATTATCTTATTTTTATTTGCAATTATCACGTAGCTTAATTAGGAGGAAAAGTAAGTGGCCAAATTCCACATACATTTTTCAATCTATTTTGCTATTTTTTGCAAATCACATAGCTTAATTAGTAAAGGAGTAAGTGGCCCATCATCCACAAATCTTGCTACTAAACAAAGAATTTTTTTCATTTCATTAGTTTTGGGACTAGGGCCAAGTGTCATTACAAAAAATAAGTAATCTCTGCTCCCCTTGCGTCTTTTAGGCGAACCTGGGCTTGCATATGAAAGCTTTCTTAAAGCACTTGTGTTTCCCATCTCCCTTTAGGCACACATAGTGTAATAAGAGAAAGAGTAAGCGGCCCATTATCTGCACAACATTTTTTTTCATGCAAGTAAAAATTGAAATCTAGTGTAATTAGGAGGATATTGTAATGGATCACCACATATCCACATCTTATCACACTTTGCGTGTTCACTTGCTCACTTGCTCACTTGCACACAATTACACATCACACATTAAGCATCTATAAGCTTTGTATAAGAAGTTATCCAGTTTTTGGAGATTTTTTTTACTTGGCTTCTTTTCGCTTACATTTCACGCCCTAAGAAAAACAAGACCCTTAAAAGAAAACATAACTTGAACCAACTAATTTCCCCATAGGGGCCACAAAATAATTTATAGTTCAGGTTAGGCCCATTAGGGGTAGGCATCCCATAAGCCACCATGGTCACATTACATTTTTTAGACATAGTAGTTGAATTTTAGGGTGCTTAAAAATCCCTCAATCATCCCATGGAAAATAATATCCGAGCATGGCAGAGACTCAAAGCAAAGGGGTTTCGACTTAGGTCTAGTTCGTGCGATACTATTTGGGGCTACCCGACCTACTAGTGCTTGGTACTAGTAATTGACTACCAAGAAGCTAAAGACTTGAATTCTCACGTGGGATGAAGGTAATTTAGTGGCCAAAATCTAGGAAATCCATCCTGATAGGTGGAGTTGCGGGAAACACCAAAGCCTCATCCATTACCTTGGTTGATTCTTCAGCTGCTAGAATGCGTCGCTAGTTCTTTCGAGACGTTGCCCCAATACCCATCAGAAGATATCTCCGCAAGGCCCAGTTACTTTGAGAGTGGCAAGAATGAATACGTCTTTATAGGATCTTTTATCATATGCAAAAAAAAACTAAAACCATTTTTTATTTAATTGATCACATGTCTAAGTTAAAGGGAAAATAATCATTTTATTTTCACTTTGTTTTATGTATGTGATTTATTTGCTTTGAGAATTATCTCCTTCCCTTAATCACACAATGTAGCACACACTCTAATCGACACCATAAGGGACCCCACGACTCCTCGTCGATATAAACATTTTCAAAATCTCCCTCCATTACCAGGAGGAGTGTCAAGTATCTTGTCGTTTAGGCGCAAAAGACACCACACAACTACCGATTTGGGATCTTCCTTTATCGATGCAACTTTGCTTGGAACTCCTCCTCGTCAAGTACCCCATTCATCACCCCTCAAGGGAGCCTCCATAACTCCCCTCCTGGGTGTCCCCACGGTTCTCACCACGGTAACCATCCTTGTCAGGGAACCCCTATACATATAGTTGTTCAAAATCGTTTCACGATGGCCAACAAATCGCAAGCCCTATTTTTAGCCTCCTTAAACCATTGACCTAATTGAACATGACCAGAATTTGCCACCCATGCTCACTAATCCCCCTTTGGACATTCCAAAATTCAAAGGGAAGTAGAGAGAAGACCCAGGGAATCATGTCATGACCTTTCACCTTTGGTGTTCATCCAATAGTATCACAGACAATACTATTCGATTACGATTGTTTCAACGCACCCTTACAACGCCCGCAACAAAATGGTATATTTACCAACCTTATGTGTCACATGGGAGCTTTAGTTCCCTAGCCAAAACATTTCTAACATTATTCTAGCTCCCGGTCTATCAAGGCTCGGGAGTGGAACTCCTTACCCATTTCAAACAAACACCTGCTAAACACACATCAGATCACATCCATGAATGGTGGAAACATCGTAGCTTGTGCAAAGCACATTTGGAAGACAAACTCCTCCTCGAACTGCTTTTGAGATCTCTCACGTCGGAAATCTCAAAAGATGTGGCAAATTCATCCCCACAAAATGATGAATAGGCCATTAGAAAAGTTCAACAATTAGAGGTTATATACACAAAGTCTAGATACCTCTACCATGTTCTTTCAAAGGTCCCGCGCCTGCAAACTTTTCAACAAGAGACACCGTGCGCCTCCAATGTTGCCGATGGATTGATTGGGACCATATCCCAAAACCAACCCAAAAACACCTTCCAATACATTGGATACAATTACAATGGCCAACCATTTGGTGCCATAGCACCACCACAATGTGCAGGATATTACCCTAGTCAACCTATGCCTATGCAGAATCTTGTTATGCAAGTCAACCAATATCATCTAGCGCAAGGTGGCCAATACCCTCCCACACAAGGTGGCCCATACCCCCCTAGGAACCTGGAAGCAATTCCTCCTTCCCAGAACTCATATGCTAGTCAGGGACATGGGAACCAATATTTCTCTTTTCCCGCACCTCAACAGAATAACCCACCATTACAGGTTAATGCAGGGGTTAATCTAGTGCAACCTTCTCTCACTCAACAATAGCAATCAATTGAAAAACTGAACACAACCAACCCACCTAACATTGCTAAGAAAAAATCAAAGAGAAATCCAAAGGGAGAGCTTGACCAAGGGGGCAATAATCAACAACAACCTCTGCGGGCACTGGCCGAGGGAAACCCCAATCGGAACCAAAACTAGGGACCGACCAATAACAAACCACAAAGGAAAAACAAGAACATGAGTATACAGACTAATCAGGCTTGTGCTATGTGTGGTGAATATGTTAATTACACCCATCATTGTCTTGAAATCCCTGAGTTGAAAAGGATGAAAGACAGTGGGGGGGAAGGGGGGAAAATCCAACAACCTACAGTGATGCAACATCCCTTCCCCCATCAAGGAGTGCTAAATTCCCAAAAGGAACCCTCCCAATAATACCAAAACGCTTCTGGAGGAAGTTCCCAAAGTGCCTCAAACCGCGACATTTACATGGAAAGGGAAGATGTTCTCCTACAGACATGCAACCGGGAGTATGGAACTCCACCAGAAACCAACCCTTCCACCTCGACTATTGGAGCACCTACAACACCTTTGACAATCCCTCGATACGCCATGGAACCCATCCAAAAGATGGTTAAAGGTCCTTTATGGCGAGCTGGACATAACTCAAAGGATGGTCATAGCTATAGCATAGTCAATGACTTAGTTCAATCTCCTTCAACTATGTCAGCATTGGAAGTTTCAATCATGCCCAACCCAACAGAAAGCATTACTTTCCGCATTAGAAGCAATCGATCCTGTTGATTCTCGTTTAATGGTGTTTTCTTGGATAAGGCCACCCCATGCCTACCATCAATCGTTGCTTTTCAAATTCTGGTCTCAGTCCAGAATATCACCATTCATTGTTGCATAGTCGATGAGGGGGCATCCACATGTATTATGTCCAAAACAGTTTGGCAAAAACTTGGATCTGTCGAACTCAAACCATCTAACATCACTCTCATAGCGTACGAAAGTCACCCTTCTATTCCCATAGGCATATACCAAGGTGTTCCAGTATAACTGATCAGTAAAACCATGCTCATAGATATCGAAATATTGGACGCACAATTGGATTATAATATCCTTCATGTCTGAAGTGAGATGTACGAAATGTTAGCAATAGAATCTTCTGTATTCAGGGTAATGGTGTTCCCCCATAATGGGAAAATTAATACAATTTACCAACTCACATACTATGAACAGAAGACACTAACTTCCCCTGATGGTGTGCTACCTTTTGTCGAATCTTCTCCCGAATTGGTCACAACTTACACTGAATTCGGCCCCAGACAATTTAAGCCATCAAAACTCCTTGGGACATTCCCAGGAGACCACCTGTGATATAGGATACCCCTCTGGCCACAAGAGCCCTAGTGTGCATGATGAGTTCATCAAACACCCATTAAGATCAGGAACCAGTTCTAGATACTAACAACAATGTTGTTCCTGATCTTTCATTCTTACCATACACTATCACCCAAACACCCTTCTTAATCTCTCCACCTAGTAAGTCATCGCAACACTCTCTTTGCCCAATATGGCTCTGGAAATATCAGTTTGGTATCTCGCCCCTCATGCCATGTCGAAAAATTCAGGTATCACATCAACCAGTATCATTCTTGTAGCCCCTCCCGAGGATAACACTCCTCAATAAGAAACACTTGCATACACTAGTCGGTGCCAGAAAAAGGGATAAGAAAAAACGCAAGTAGGTGGAAGCTCCAAACGCTTCTTCCTCTGGGGTACCTCCACCCTGTGCTTTGTGTGAAGTAGTTGGGAACCCTACCAATATGTGCCCCAAGTTAGATGAGTTAAAAGCTCTTATGCATGCCCCAAAATCACGAGTGAATCCTCCTCCCCCTATTAGAGAAAAGACCACACCTGCACGCTATAAGGCATTGTGCACCAATCATACATGCGCCATATGCGCAGAATACAGACATTACACTCATCATTGCCTCGAAATCCCTCGATATCGAGATGCGTTAGGTGCACTCACCCAAGCCATTACTGTGACCCCATCACTACCAACCACCCTAATGGTAGATGATGGGTCTAAAACCCTTTTTTATGTCATGAGGGAAGAAGCTTCATGCTCATATCCCTCTTCTAGCCCCTCAACCTCCTGCCATGCATGGAGGAAACCAGAATCAGTGACACCCCCACATACCTCCAAGTGCGATTTATGCAACAAACCAGACCATTTCATAAACCAATGTCTAGAGTTATGGGCACTTAGGAGGTATTACCCTAACCTACACATCAACCTGAGAAACAGACCCAGATGCAGGTGTCAAATTTGCCACATTTTTGTAGGAAACCATCATACCGGTGTTTCCCACACCTTTCCCAATTTCGTGAACTATTGGATTTCATGTCTCAATTCATCACTGATAACTTTGATACAGTTGAACCAAATACCCAGTCCCCGGATAACACCACACTAGTGGGGGATGACGGATCTAGGTCCATCTTGTGCGTATTTGAGGACAAAACCTCACCTGAGACAAAATCAGGTACCCATCAATGTGTCAACCCCCACCACCATTGGTTTGGATCTAGAAGAAAGACAAAACGGCCTCAGGCCACTTTGTCAAAATCACCCCACACGTGTGCCCTATGCGATAGACCCAACCACTTAGTAAATCAATGTCCGGAATTGGGAAAGATTAAAGTTGTCTTTCTCTTGCTAGTCCATACTCCGCAACCTAACCGCACTAGACATTTGCTCCATCAATGTCGCATCTTCTCTCAAGCACACTATACGTGAAACTGTCAGTACCTTCCACATTTTCGAGGAGTGAGAGAAGCATTGAGACAACCTCACGTTGGGAACACACCTCATGTTGATACTAAGATCCAGAGGTTGCCGACACCCAAGATTTCCCCACCTAATGACACGAACTAGGCGTCATCGTCTCACATTATGGACGATATTGACACCCACACTATTTATAGTGTTAGCACTAGTTCTGTGTGCAGTATTTGTGCCAGTAACTCTCATAGGTTTGAGACATGTCATATGTTGCAAACATTTAGAAATCTTAGGATTCAACATCAACCTCCTCATGAGGAAGATAATTTTTCTCCTCGGAAACCACCCAGGTTGCAAGAACTTCCTCCCACTCATTATCAACCCTCCATTATGGAAATTCTACTGCCATCTAATGCTGACGACATGCAACATCACATACGATTCATTTCCTCGTTCGTAGGAACCATGATTCGTGTTGTTTTCTCATCATTTTTTGGTGTCGAGACTACTAAACCCACCACACTAGTGGTACCATCACCGATGGTGTAGAACCATTCCATCTTCACATTTTCAGCTTCACTAGGTTCTATGACATCAACCACCGAATCATATTATTGCTTGTCGACCAACATAACTAGGCCTGAATTCCAGCCTCATGCAACCTATTTCAACATTAGATAATCTTTTTTCACTTAGACAAAGATATTCTAGAGGCCATGACAGAAACTGAATGTCCATGGGACACCTCCTTGAAAAACCATTTGTGCTTATTGACGCACCAAGACACGATATTTGCGCCATAGAATAAAAAATTTCCTGCCTCCAGGACAAGTAGATTGGTTTAAGAATCCAATCCCGACACCAGGTGCATTCGAGGAAGGGGAACATGTCGAATATCTCACCTACCATTAAGGTCGATATTTAAAACAAATCTGGCATAGTTGAAGAGATCTCACTGGGGGAAGCATGCTATCAAGAGGAGATGGCCTCATACACGACAATGTTTCAAGAATATAGGGCCATGTTTGCATGGTCTTACTTAGAGATTCCAGGCATCAGTCTCACCATCGTGGAGCACCATAATGACACATGGCCTAACGCTCACGCTGTTAGGCAAAAGCAGCGTTAGCTCCACCCTTTTAGAGAACCCTTTAGGTGCACCTTCCTGTGTTTTTATTACATCTTGATTTTAGTTCCCATATTTTTATGCACGAATTTTTTCACTTGGGTATTGGCTTTCGAAGTTGCAGGTTATTAGATGCTTCTTAGAAAATTCATTCCCCTAGTGCCAATTAATAGTTAAGGTATCACTCTTCACTCAACATGATAGACTTCCTCCAAAATCTTTGCATATCCTCACATCATTTCTCTAAAATAAACCATAGGGTCCATCATCTCGACTACGTTTCCCACTACCTCCAATCGCACATGGTAAACATCTATGTTAGTTGATATAACCTTCCCATTCATGGACCACCCCATGTTATAGACCCCCACATACTATTGGGATCCATGACCATTCAACTCAGGCCTGGGATCCATTTCACTCTCATGCCCTGAAGATCAACCTCATTCTACTCTTCTTCACTTATTGCTGAAGAAACTTGGTCCAAATTAGATTTTTTTTGGTTTGGGATCCTAAATTCCTTCGGTTTTCTACACTCTTGCCCTTATAGATAGTTAACCTCCTCCTTAGCTCTCATCCTTACACTCTGATTGAAAAATGAAACAAAAAAAAACAAAACAACCTTTAAAATGTTCTTGTTATTATAGGCCACAATTTTTTGGCATCAGATCACGATTTTTTCAAAATAGTCACGATTAAATCGCAAATTTTTCAATAGAAAAAATATCTAATTAAATAAGAAAAGCAAAGAATCACAATTTTTGTAACACACCAACAAGATATTTTTGTTGCGTATATTGTTCCACCCTCCACATAATTCGACCACTGATATTTATATGTCAAGTATAAATTTGGAAAAAGGAAAAGCTTCGGTGTGGCCTTTTTAATTGTTCAACCCAAACCAGTGGTTAGTGTGTCCTATCTTGTGTTCTTTCACATGGTATTCAAGCATTGTAGTTTATCGGCAAGTGAGAGCTTTGCTCCCATTCCAATCTATAGACAATAAATAACATATGTAAGTGTTTGTAGCCAAAATAGGACTATACAGTCTATACTATGTTAACCATGTAAGTTGTGTTGTGTTTGTGTGTATAGAGTGTGCCTTTATTTAAGTTTGTTTCTCAATGTTGTTGTGTTGAAGGTTTTTGTTTTGTTTTCTATGACACTTCTAGAACTTTAGATATTTGTTCTTCTGTGCCCTCAAGAAAGAATATGAAATGCTTTCAAAAGGTTCTACACTCCCATTGTAAACAATATTGCGAAGTCTTTGTCTACAATTTTGATGGAAAGATTATGACTTCTCACAGCTTGGCAAACCAATCTCATTATAGACACTTTTTATCGAATGTGTGTTGTCCCATAGAGAGCAAAAAATTTCTTATTACTCTTGAGACAAGCAAAGATCTATTCGAGTACAATACAAAGGGAATGCACCCTCACCACTAGATGATAGTACATTTTCACTTAATACATTCATAAATAAATCCAACAAGACTTAGAGAGACCACTTACTCAATAAATCATTTGCATCCATAAACCCTAACCACGAAATTTCATATAAATTAAAAATTCATACACAAAATAATCTCCTCAATGAAGCACATTTACTCATCCTTCCACAAGCTTCTAGAAAATAAGACAGAAAAATTTCAAAACTAGCTAAGATATTTTTCCCCAAATCCGTCCATGAGAAAATAGTGAGAGGTGCATCTATATTTATAAATAGATTCTCAACTTCCTTTACATTAAAAAATTAATATTTCAGGTACAATCCCCTAATCTAGCCTATGGAGGGAAAAACACCCTTTTCTCTAATCAATTAATTCTAAAATACAAGCAATTTGGGCTATTCAAGCTACATGTATAAAAGTCCACACCAAATAGCCTCCAAAGAGAGGGACACTCCCGAAAATGAGGGAAGCGGGGCTGCAACCCACAACATCCAACCTCTATAGGCCCTTCAACAATGTAGGTTACTACATCAGTCAAACAAGTAACACTCCAAGTTTCTCTCCAAGGTGGATAGATTCTTCAAGAAATCTTCTCAACATGCAAGAGTGCTTCCTTCAGTTACGCATATGTGGGCATCAAATGTCCTTTCAAAAAGGTTGGCACCTCCCAATGAATTTGAAACTTAGTTTGGTGCCCTTCCAATCCTTCTCAAAATTAAGGTCTACAAAGGTCAACTTTAGGCCATATATGTACATGTCAGTAAAATTTGCATATCTATTTTTAGGTCAACCCAATCAACTTTTATGTTGGGTTGAGAAATCCTCAATTAAAACACCACTTGTTGATTACATATTAAAGGTTGGGACTTGCATTTTCTTACATAAATTTTCCTTCTAAGTGAGGTCTTTAACTTGATGCATATTCTGAACATCTTTATTTTTTTGGCTTATTTACTCATTATTTCATATTTCGCCTTCAATTCTAGAAGTCTATTGAAAGCATAGGTTATGTCATCTTGTTGGTATGTGTCCTCCTGTACCTTGTAGGGATGGGAAAGCTCTCAATTTTTCCTTCTTCAAAGGAGAATGAAACCATATTCATAGAAAGCCATTTCCAATTTCTTATCCCATGTCAAGGTCTTTTACCAAACTTAAGCACAATTTTATCAACAATTCTCCTGTCAAATGAGGTGAAGTAAGTTGCAAGTCCAGCGGTTGCCTTCAATGCTTAACTCCTTTGTCTTTATTCCCTAATTTTATTGAGACTAAATCATTTTATGCAATATGCCTCAATGAAGGATATCGAGGATTTGAATGCAATGGACCAACTTTCTATCTATTCATCATTTTGATTTGTTGCTACTATCAATTTTATTGCATTAGTGTTATTTGAGTTGAACAATTCATGAGGTTGATCTAAATTGGGTCATCATACAATTTTCCATTTAGCTTGGTACTTTTTGGGTGGAAAAAATGGAGGAATTAACATGCAAGTGCCATCTTAATGGCAAGTCCCAATTTAGAAAATTGGGTTTTGGAACCTTTCAAAGCCATTTTGAGGCATCAAATGATGGTTTTTGGGATTACAATGTCCAAAACTTGTGCACACACCCTTGATGTTGATCTACACACTAAGACTTTTCCACAATGTTCCACCAAGTTTTTGGAATAGGGGGATGCATAAGGGGGATGTGTGGAAGCACCCCCAAATTTTAGGGAAAATCAAGGGGGCAAGGGGAGCCCGCCTGTGTATTCCATGTGGCCTTCTGAGTAGGGCTCTGCCCATCCCCGTGCTGTGTTTGTGCAGCTCTTATGTTCATTGTGATCTTGTTCATGGGTTGGCATCCAATCCGGCTCTCTTTTACACAGAAGGGGTTCCTCAGGGCATAGTGTTAATAGTTCTGTAGTCAGAGTACCCAAGCGAAAATCCCAGGCACTCTTCTGATGTGCCCAGTCCACCAGAGAGAAGACATTTGTTGTAGATTCATCTAGCTGGTAGAGGACAAGGAGAATGCAGTTGTGATTGACTGGATCTGACTAGTACATGGGCTGATCTATCATCTGGCTGCCCAGATTAGAGATCCCCTGTTCAGATCTATGAGGAATGCCTTGTTTCGGAAAGGGATTGACTGGATCTGACTAGTACATGGGCTGATCTATCATCTGGCTGCCCAGATTAGAGATCCCCTGTTCAGATCTATGAGGAATGCCTTGTTTCGGAAAGGGATAGGTCGACCATGTCCCCTGTGGGTATCTTTCTGCCTTTGAGGGTTCATGCTCTAGCTCACAGTGCAACGTGCCGATTTCCTACTTTGCGTAGTCGTTGTGTGCCTTTGTTACCGTCTCTGCTGAGGAAAACCAAACCCTTAAACCCTCAGAGAGAGGCCCGTGGGTGACTGGAAGGGTTTCTTCTGGTTCAGAGCACACCCAAAACGATCCATCATTTGTTAATAAATTCCTTCCGCATTTCCTGAGTTCTTTTTGGGGTTCAAGGTGGCCTTTCATGCATTTCCTAGAAGAGGCCCAAATGTACGCTCCTATTCCAGCCACCGGAATGTACAGGACCGAGCTCTGGCCGCATGCAAGGTTGTCACGGGTTACTATGTCGAGATCGACCAGTGTGTCGACACCCAACTTAGGTTCAGATCTTTGATAAACACTAGCTCCACGAGCCATCCTCGTTCCTCCTTCCCATTGTGAGTGAAACTCGGGATCTTTGGGAGCGAAGTCGGCAGGACTAACCACATGACCATTGATGGCAGCGCCAAACTTCCTTCTTCGATTAGATTTTCTTTGAAGAGCCTCAGCTTCTCCCCACCATCTGAAATGTCCAGGAGATGCTTCACCTTTGCCTTGTACTCTGGATCGCTCACTGTAGCATGGACAGTGTAGCCCTTTCCAAGCACGCAGACAACGTTGCAGGACAATCTTTACCATTTTCGTCTCAATGTTTGAACTCCTATTGAAGTCTTGTTTACACTACTTTCCTAGTTAATTATTTCTCTCTAACACACACCATGTTATACCATAACAAAAAAGTTATAGCCTCCTGATGAAATATGTTGTTTCATACATCATAGATTATTCAATGAAATAGAAATGGTAAAATATTGTATAAACTGATTTAAATTCACTGTTCATCATTCTAGAATATACATTTATTTTAATCCATCATTCATCATCGTAAAATTTGATTAGTACTAAGCAAAATAGTAGATACTAAAGTCTAAAGGCTAGAATAGTAAATTTAAATCACTCAAACTCAAAAATGGTAAAGAGTGATGACTCAAAGACTTGGTCTAAGGTCATCAGTATCTAGATTCAAGAATCAAAAATTTAAATTCAAAATGAACAATGGAGAATGAACCAATTTTATCAAAATTGAACCGTTCATCGAATCGGTCGACCCCAAAACCAAGAACCAGAGAAAAAAACCAATTGGCTAAAAAATATATAAATATTCAAATTTTGAAAAAAAAAAATGCATAAATATTCACGTGCATACTTATGAATCCAAACCATTATATACAAATTTGTAAAGTTTCTCATATAAATAACAAGTGTGCATATAACCAAAATATGCAAACACTGTAATCCATCCTTGAATGAAAAATACATCAAAAATGAGGCTCAAGATGACCTCTATAGTTTTAAAAAAATCATGCTACAACAATATCTACATATCATCAAAATCATTGCTTATAGTGTGATCCTCGTCATCAATATAAGAATCTAAGTATTAAAATAATACCAAAAAAAAAAAAAAAAAAA
>APFE030616841.1:0-15628 GCA_000404065.3 Pinus taeda | reverse complement strand
GTTTTTTTTTTTTTTTTTGTGATAGTAAATCTTTTATTGCTATATGTTATTGAACAATTTAGCTAGATGATGTATTGTGTGTTCCAAGTATTTCTTGCAACCCTTTATCAGTATGTCAAATTAGTCATCCAAGTTAGCGTTAAACATTATAGTTTTCATCTCACAAAGTTGTAATCAAAGATTTAAAGGATTTCAAGCATGTTTTAGCAATTGGAATTGTTGATGATACTACCATTTGTGTAGTTTTTACGAATTTGGATTGTTATCTCTTCCATCAATTTTTACTGCTCATAACAATGACATGAATGAACTCTGGCATGAACGATTTGGTCACGTAAACTATCATTCAGTGCAACATCTATGTAAATAATTGTTGCATCTATTATAATAATAATGGAAATGTCATGAGATTTTCAAAGAAATGATAATATCATTGTCTTGATATACTTAGAAACAATATTTTGCTAATATTTGTGGATATAATATAATATTATTTTTATCATTATTTTAAACTCTTTTGGTGCTTTCCCCGATACTATTGATAAGTTATATTATGGGACCTCAATGATGTATTTATCAACACAATAAATGTAACGCTAATGTAAACAAAATATGGTGATTGGTATTCCTCGCATTTCTTGTAGAGATGGTGTTTGTTATGGATGTGTTCTTAACAACCATCATCTAGACTATTTTTACAAAAATATCTCTTAATAAACCTTACCTTTTTACAACATGTTCATTGTGATTTGTGTGGTCCATTTCTTTTTGCTTCTTTGTCTAGGTTCATGTTGTTTGAAATATGTTGCCATTGATGGCAAAGGAAAAACATTAATGGTGTTGTTATTGATGGAAAAGGGAAGGCATTCATGATGTTTTCATTGATGGCAATGGAAAATCTGAGAAGACTATAAGAAGAAGAAGATCAAAGCTCACATGTTTCTAAGTAGATTGGTGAATAATGGCGAAGGAGCTAATTGGTGAAATAGTGTAGACTTTGAAGTCAATTCTTAGATAGAAAATCACCTCAAATGTAGTGGAGCCCACTTAGATGGAAAGAGCTATGAAAGAGATTTCTAGTGGTATGTGGAAGTCAAAAAATGGCCTCCTGGATCAGAACATATGGTAAGTCAAAGGCAGGACCCCAAAATTCAAAGTGTGCATAACTATTATTAGTGGAGGTGCTTTGGAACAGGTCTGTTTTGGCGCATTGCCAAAGCTGGTGGAGCATCTAGAGAAAGTTGGAAAAGGTAACCACTTAACTATCGACCATGTAGTTGGACGAATTTGTCGTCATGCATCCCCACCAAGGCATCAAAGAGATTGTGAGGGGCCTTGCTGCTCGACCGATAATGCGCAGGGGGTGGTGCAAAGCAGTTTTCCAGAACCACCAATTGTTAGATCTGTAGTGGAGGTTAATTGTGCCACACCTGCCCCCTCTTCCTCAATACCACAAACCATGCAAGGTGGGAGAAAACCACTAGCAGAAACCGACAATGCAACATACAAGTGGATATATGGGCACTAATCACTCGTGGACAACACAAATGGGAAAATGATGCACACACAGTTGTTAGGATATTTCGACACATAGGAAATAGTTAAGTATAACTTGGTCTAGTATAGAGTTAGGTAAAGTGTGTTTCTTTACTATGTACTTTTGTAACTTACAATCCGACGGTCACGATATGTAGTGATCCGACGACTCATTCTCTCCTTGGTATTACCGACACTTGATCCGTGGCTTAACACCCGATTGGACCATGATCTCTATTTAAAGAGCATGAAGGGTCATTTGTAAGTTAACTGTTCATGAGAGAAACCTATGTAAAATTTCATTATTTTATTAATAAATTGCCTGAAGTGGCCGCGTTGGCTCAGGCCGTGGACTGTTTCCCTCTTTGAGGGTTTTAACCACATCAAAAATACTAGTGTATTGATATGTGATCTGTTTGTGAGTGGTGTCCTTTGGTGTTCTGTCTGAGGAACTTACCCTGTAAATTCCTACACACAGGAGGCAAAAAAGGTGACAGGACAACCGACATGGAAGACGATGTCAGCATGATGTGACCCAATGAGACGTGGACATGTGGCGGGTCTTTTTTGGGTACATTAGTGGGCCATATCCAAGTGACATGTGGACTTCTCATGATACGGCACGTGGAAGAGATGACATAAGAATGATGTCATCTCATAGGTGCTCTCCCAAAAGTTCATTAAGTTGTGTAGGTAAAGATCACCGAGACGAATAGGTGCTCTGCTGACACAATAGGTGTCAGAGACAAATCATCCCAACGTGCATTTTGATTGGTTCACAAGTGCAACATGCAGACCCATCAGGACAGATCATCCCATTTCCCAGACCCCATAAGGAAATTGAAGGCACATTAGAATAACGACACGATGAAAGGCGTCAAGACACGTCAGCATGTACAATTGGCCAGTGACGATCAATGGGAGAAGTGAAAAGGTGGCCCCATGCAACACGTAATCCTACAAGGTAGACCCCAGAAGGAAATTGAAGGCTTAATAGAGGAGCATTGGGATAAAAGAGTTGGGGGCGAAAATTTAGGGCCATGATGTGGTTCTGTGCAGTGAGAATACCGAAGGTGTGGAGGTAGTTTGCAATGAAAGATAAGCCCTTGGAGCTTAAGGTGCAAATGAACCACATATTTTATGGCTAAGCACTCAAGGATTATATCCCAATTCACAACCCTTGGTATTATGGCCAAAAAGGGCATATACGTAAGCACCAGGGGCTTAAAGGACAAATATGGCAGCATGAACCGGATTAGCGACATAATTGGAAATTAAGTCGGAGTTCGAGTAGCATTAAAAATAATAGAAAGTAATGAACGGGCTAGCGGTAGTGCATAGTAGCATGGATAGTTTTAGAGGCAGTTATAGAAAAACGCTAACTTGGAGAAGCACTAGAAATAGAAGGACCTCTGTTAAAACCTGTAACAATTCCATAATAGCAAAATTGGGCAATTAAGCTCAGTTTTTTCAGCAGAAACAGGTAAGGATAGTTTGATAACTTGAAGAGTAGATTTAGAAGACTCAGGTGAACAAGACAAAGGAAAAACTAAATAATTCATGCAAGCATTCAAGTGCGAGATAACAAAATATTATTATCCAAAATATCAGTCCATAATTGACTATTTTGAGTAGATTTAATCAAAGATTGTGTTTTAAACAACATAGAAGTGTTTGAATACCTACAAATCACATACAAAAGAGTTAGTTCAAGGAGAAGAAAGACAAAAATAGAGTTTATGTATGGAGGAATACTTGAAGTTAACTAAAGGAAAAGAACCTAATTTTAGCAGGCAGAATTATTTAAAGTAGAATTCGAGCAATAAAGAAAGTTGTTGTTGGTGCAACGAGATGTAAATTGTTGGTAAGCATCCTAGGTGAATTAGAGACCAATATTTGTGATTAAGAGGTGTTTTAAAAGGAAAAGAATGAATTAGTGATTGGTGATTAATGTTGTTGGTATAGTTGGTGATTCTTTTAGTAATCAAATATTGCTAAAGGTGTTTGTAAGGTGGTTTTGGTGAGAAATTGAAGTTTAGACAATTATTTGTTTATGAAGGAAAGTGGTCTATTGGTTCTAGTTTGAAAATGGATGAAAGATGTATCAACAGGGCTAACAAGTGGTAGCTTGTATTTCAGGGGCAGGGGTCCCTTTTAGCAGAGGCTGATAAATGAGCAGGGGCAAGAGTCCCTTTTAGCAAAGGATGATAAACTAGCAGGGGAAAGAGTCCTTTTCAACAAAGGTTGATAAATGAGCAGGGGCAACAATCACTTTCAATGAAGACTGATAAATAAGTAGGGATATAAGTTCTTTTCAGTAGCAGTTGATAAACCTACAAGTAGTAGCTTGTGGGGCAATGATTTAATCAAGTTGAAGCTTGTATTTTCCAAAGAAATAAAAGAAGATTTATGTCTTATGTATTTATTTCTCATGTGTTTGATGATGATTCTATTATGTTTTACATGATTGAGTTGTGTTGTTGATTCATCAATGATTACTAATGTGATTGAAAAGTGTAATTTATGAAGAATTGTATAGTTTGGTCAGACTATTGATTCACCCCCCTCTCAGTAGTGTTTTGGTTTCCATTGCTTCTAACATCATGTACTTCTTAATCCTTATTGATAAATTTATATGCACATGAGTTTATTTATTAAAACCAAGTGATCAGGTGCTCAAAATTATGCTAAAAAATCAAAGTTGTCAGAATGGTGTGGAACCTAAATTACCGTGTAGTGCTCGTCATCCTGAATCCGATGCAACTTGTTTCGCACGAAATGGACACTATATGCTCCCAGAAACGCGATCTGTTCACTTTGTCAAATAGGTAAAAATTTTGCAGGTGGCTGACTAGGATGCTAACTGGGCATCCGTACAGCCTAGGAGGCAAAAGGAATATTCTAAAAATATTCCTAAAATATTATCAGAATATTTTGTTGAGATGGCGAAGTCCTATTGGTCCATGTGTTTGGGTTCAAGCCAATCAGGAGGTGACACGTGGCTAAGTCGAAGGCCGCCATGTGTCCTCCTAATGACCAATTAATTATTTTTTTTGTCAAGCAAGTTGGAGGCCGAGCTCGATCCCGCGACCTCCCACAGCACACAACAACGCTTTACCACTTCGCCTGCAATTTGTTACTTAACATATTATGGTGGTGGCTTTGTTTTATTGTTTTCTAACCACAAGGTTAGGGGGAAGGCAAACTTAACCGCCCCCCTTGTGAACACCTATCTGCTTACCAAAACACCTATTGTAACTACCACGGTAACCGCAACTGCCACACCGACCACCAGACATGTCGTCTACATGTGAACGCTCCTTCTAACCGCTAACATTCATCGTGACCGCCGGAGGGAGGGGGGGCCAGTGCCGGGGGCTAGCTCCTGGGCGCATGACCCCCATATGACTCAGATTTTGGTTCTAAGGCCTCGGTGACCAAATTAATGATCCTACAAATTCGCTCAAAATCAAGGTAATTTGTTGCTCCATTAATGGAAAATGGGGTGAATTTGTAGGATGATGTCGGATTTGGTGGAGCGAATAGTGGAGAAACTTGGAGAGGTCATAATTTCTTTAGTTTTCGACCAGATGGGATTTAGAAAGAGACTAGGTATCCATTTTTGGACATTTTTGACTAATTGGAGCAAGTTTCAAAAGAATTTGAGCATTGTAAAAATATATTTTTATACTTTTGAGTAGAATAGAGAGGCCCAAGCCATTGGAAGCTAGACCAAGGAGATGTAACCCGGGAGGGGTGAACTCCTTCATCATGTTCCTATGGTCATGTGTTTTTGATGATATTATGTACATGTTTATGTTGTTTTTCATTCCCTTATTTATGTTAATATTGCTCATAAAATTAACATAAAAACTCATTTTTCACTTGCAAAATTCACGAATCCTTAAGCACAATGAAAGCATTTTGTTTCTAATCTAAGGAGGATCTTAGCACAGCAATATAATATTCTAAATCAGATCATTTTTGTATCAGAGCACTAGGTTTGATTTGTGAAAGAAGGATTTAACTTTTTGCAAGTTTATGTCATGCTTAGAAGGTTAAAACTCAAAAGAGGAGAAGGGAAGCTGGTTGGAAGCCCTGAAGTTGGGTCAAGGGGAAGGAGAGCAAGGTTTCCCCAATCTCCAACACATATTCAGCCTCAAGTTGCAGTTGAGTCTCCAAATAGCATGCCTCATGAAGGAGAAACTACAAACATGAAAGAATATGAGAAGACCTTCAGAAAGGATTTCTTTAATATGACACGGATGATGAAGGTCCTCTATGAAGAGAGGAATACCAGGCTACAAGGGGAAAGTTCCAAACCTCCCAAAGGAGAAGGTTCTTCAGGAGGAGGTAATGGAAAAGAAGGTAATGGAAATGGAGACAAACCTCTACCCTCTTCACCATCTTCTTCATCTTCTTCTTCACAAGCATCTTCACCCTCTTCCACTAACACGGCCCTTACTCATACTCATTATCATACTTCAAAAGGAACTGGTAAATCACCTTTTTCAAAACTTGATATTAAATTTGAACTTCCCATGTATAATGGCGAAGTGAAAGCAAAGAAGCTTGATAATTGGATTAGTCAATTGGAGCTCTATTACAGAATTCAAAACCTTCAAGAGGATGACATAAAGATTCAGTTAGCTTCCTTGAAAATGGAGGGTGCAGCACTAGTATGGTGGGAATCGAAGACCCAAGAGGAGATAAAAGAACACGGTAAGATCTCAATTTCTTAAAATGATTTCATTGTTGCAATCAAAATATAATTCCACCCTCTAGCTTATATGTAGAAAGTCATCATGAATTGGTAGAACTTTAGACAACATAAACGTCAAAATGTGCAAGATTACACCCAAGAATTCAGAAAAGGTCTTTAATGTTAGTTGTAGATTTTCAATCATAGGATATATTCCTGAAGTACATAGGGGGTTTAGACAGTGACCTTAGGCATACTATCTTAATGTTTAATCCCAATAATCTATATGATGTGTGTGTACAAGCCACTCGTCTTGAGGCAAGAGGGAAAAACACTCCAGAAGAAGGAAGTAAAAATCTATTTCAGTAAAGGAAAATAAAAGGGTTTCAAAGGGAAGGGAAAGACAAATGCATCTATCAAAAAAGAAGGAGAGAAAGTAAAATTCAAACATTGTTCCAAAGAAGGTCACAATGAAGAACATTGTTGGAAGCTTCATCCCGAAATGAAACCAAAAAAATTCAACAACAAGGGAAAACAAAAGACAAATGCAACCACTCAACAAGATTTGGGATCCAATTCGGGCGATGAAACTAAAATCATAGCCATGGGTATAAAAGGAAAGGAATCCATTGCTAGCACTAGTTATTCAAATTCACAAAATGAAACTCCAAATGAAAATAGGAGAATAGAACTTTTTCACATAAGGTTGATCTCAAAACATAACAAGATTGATACACTTTTCGATAGTGGCTCTCAAGCCAATCGTATCTCTGAAAACATTGTCAAAAGTTTAAACTTAGAAACCATTCCACATCATAAACCATATCCACCTGGATGGTGTGTGTGACAATGCACAATTCCAGGTTACTAGAAAGTGTAAACTGGAATTCACCATTACTACAAATTTCATAGATGAAGTGGAGCTTGATGTTGTGCCATTAGATATATGTGGCATAGTTTTGGGCAGCCCATGCCTTTATGACAGAAAAGATATCTTCCATATACATGAAAACAAATATCATTTGTTCAAAGATGGAGTAGAATATATTGTGAGAGCTCATATCAAGAAATTAAATCTTTCACCTATTAATGCAGGGTAGATGAAAAGACTAGTGAATTTAAGCAAGAATTTTGTGCTTCTAATGGTCAAACCCAAGAATGATGTTGATAATGAAGCTTTTAAAGGTTATGATTCAAAATTGAAATCTGAATTGGTTGATGTAGTTAATCAATATGGTGAGATGTTTCAGGAACCAAAGGGATTACCTACTAAGAGAGGAATCCAACATGAGATACAGTTGCAACAAGATTGTCCTCTTCCTAACATTGGCATGCACAGGATGTCAGTGATGGAAAATGTAGAAATTAAGAAGAAAATCCAAGAGTTGTTGAATAAAGGGATCATCAGACCATATTCCTCACCATATGGTTCACCTATTGTCTTGGTGCCAAAGAATGATGGAACATGGCGGATGTGTGTGGACTTCCATGCATTGAACAAAATTACTGTAAAGAACTGTTACCCACTGCCTAGAATAGATGATTTACTTGATCAATTGAGAGATGCAAAGTATTTTACTAAATTGGACTTAAGGAGTGGTTACCATCAAATTAGAATAGCTGAAGGAGACATTTGGAAGACAACATTCAAAACAAAACAAGGTTTGTTTGAATGGCTAGTTATGCCTTTTGGTTTATGTAATTCTCTTGCTACATTCATCCGTGTGATGAATGATGTGTTGAGACCATTTCTTGATGAGTTTGTTATAGTCTACTTAGATTACATCTTAATTTTCCGTAAATCTCTTGATGAACATGTCATGCATGTAAGAAAAGTACTTCATGTCTTGAAAAAGGAACAGTTGTATCTTAAGATGTCAAAGTGTGAGTTTGGAAAAACTTCTTTAGTTTACTTGGGTCATATTGTTGGAGGAGGTGAGTTGAAGATATATCCCTCCAAGGTTGATGTCATTTTGAATTGGCCAAGAACCGAGACATTTACTGAGGTAAAAAGTTTTTTGGGAGAAGCCCAATATTGGAGGAAATTCATTGCTAATTTTTCTCTTATAGAAGCTCCTTTGCATGCATTGACAAGGGTGAAAAAAATTTTGTTAGTGGGGAGGCAAACAACAAAAGGCCTTTGATGCATTGAAGGAAAAGATCAGTTCAGCTCCAGTACTTTCACTTCCAAACTTGAGACAATCATTTGAGATCCAAACTGATGCTAGTGACTACACCATGGGTGCAATTCTCATGCAACATGGTAAACTTATTTGTTTTCATTCGGAAAATTTTAATGTTGCAGTGATTAACTATCCTACATATGACAAGGAATTGTATGCATTGGTGCAAAGTGTGAAAAAATGGAAACACTACTTGATGGGTAAGGAAACAATCATTCACACTAATCATCAACCATTGCAATACTTTCCATCTCAATCAAAGTTGCAGCAATTAAGGCACTTCCGATGGATGGGATTTTGTCAACAATTCCACTTGGTAATCAGGTATAAGAAATGTATCTACAATAAATTTGTTGATATGCTTTCTAGGACTATTGTTAGTGCGGCTACTTTACTCAAGCATAATTTTGTTTTACATGAAATTTATATTGAGCAATATGCATTAGATAATCAATTTCAAGATGTTTATGCAAGCTTGAGTCAAGGTAACCAAGCAGAGGAATTGGATTATCATTTGCATGATAACTTGTTGTACCATCTTGGCAATCTTTGTATTCCATAGGGAGAAATAGTTAACATCATAAGAGAGGCACATACTTCTCTTGTTGCTGGTCATTTCAATGTAAGTAAGATGGTGGCACATCTATAGAGGTATTTTTATTGGCCTCATATGCTTGAAAGTTTGTCTCGTCTTATTAATGGATGTTCATTATGTGCAATTAGTAAGCCTAACAATAGGAAGTTAGGATTGTACACACCACTTCTGGTTCTGTTGAGCCCCAAACTTACACCTTCCCTACATCCCTTTTTAGCCTTTTTCTCCGTTACTTGAACCTCTAAGCTATCAAATCATTGCATAATAGTTTTAAATGAGTATATAAATGGTTTCCTAACTATGTTTTGTGACTGCTGTTTGATTTAGATTTTTGTTCAACCAGCTGCGGAATGTGTCACTTTCCGCAACCAAAATCAGTTTCTGCAACCTTTTTGTTAAACTGTATGCTATAGGTGTCCATTGAAGAACTTAGCCACATGGGCAAGCCATAAAGGACGTGGACATGGAACGTGTCCCCTTGGTTCAGCTAAATCATCCATACAAGCCTGCGGTCAAGGCCGGTCAAACGGTGGTCAACACAAGGAGTTAAATGGTGGCACGGCTCTGTTTTCAGAACGAGGAGGATTGCGTGGTAAGATCCTAAGTTTTAGGAGGTGTATTAACACCTAGGGACTGCTCATCGACCGAATCCAACAAACCATCTCTTGGATTTACTGCCCACGGCTACCATTCTGCTATAATTCTGGTTCTTGTCTTTTACGTGCTTGGCTACCAGCGCAGGCTATGTTTGTTTGTTAGGTATTTTCTGCTATAAATAACGCATCTTCATATGCGTATAGCTAGTTAGTTGTTGTGTGTAAACTTGACTGTTGTAAGAGCCTTTGAGCCGAGACTTAGTCTCTATTTCATAACTGCTTTGCAATACATGAGAAGGCATTGATTTTGCGTTCAATTTCGTGATTAGTTCCGATTGACCGAGGGTGCAGAGGGCCCCTATACACCAAGATCCTGTAGTTGATGCATAATTTTATGTTTTTATTCATTTTACGCTCTTGATACCGTAGATACTTGTTGTATATATTAACTTGCTCATGGTTTATGTCATTTGCTGTTCATAAGTCTCTTTTATGCTTTTATTTGATTATCAACTGATCAGTGTTTTCATTTCAGGTTCTAATAGGAAGCCCGAGCAGTACATATAATTTTTTATGACTAATGACATAATGGGATTATCTTGTCCTACTGCTGATTTGTTTTATTGGTTTTAATTCCAGCATTGCTTATTTCTTAGTTTTGCTTTGTTCATTTACTTTTCTGCAAGTTAGTGATTAGACTATTCATATCATTCTTCAGTTTACCAAATGATGAGGGATTGTAGAGTGAATGTGTAGCTTAATCTTAGTTTTATTTTCATGCAACTTAGATATCAGATCATTCAATTTGTGTATGACTACTTCCTATAGCCAGAGCGAGTCAAATGGTGAGGGGTCAAAAATGAGTTGATGTGATATGATTAGTTTACTTTGATTTCAGTCTTTAATTTGCTTTGAGTTCAGTCTTTTCTCTTCTTTATAACAGCAACAAGGATACTGGGTTCCATAGTCACAGTTCACTGTTTTGTTAATTAAAATCTAGGCACATCTTGATTTCATCATTGTAAAGTCTGAACACCTTTGGAACACTTTGAAGTTTGGAACTTATTCATTGAATACAATTGTCCATATTTGATTACTAGAATCACCATCTCACACACCATTTCACATTAGGGAATTAACAAGAAGATAAATCCAAAAACAAATCAAAAACTAAAAACGACAAAGAAATAAGAAAATGGTTATCTTGCATAGATAGTGCACTTCACTTCAACAATTTACGACTCCCAGATTGAAAATTCATATAGCAATTTAGAACACACTAAATTTACCAAACATTTTGGCACCGTTGCTAGGGAAGTGAAACTAGGTAGCCAAATTATTAAATATATATATAAACAAGAAAATTTCAAGGAAGGTAAAAATTGATGATTTCTCAAAGTATGCTTCCTCTTGCACCTAGTGTGACCTGGAGGATCGGAAAAGAGAGTTATTGATTTAGTAATTTCTTGAGTATGCTCTCTTCTTGCACCTTGAGTGATCTGGAAGATCAGAAAGAGAATTATTAACCTGACTTGAAGAAATAAAAATGATATGCATAGAGCAAGAGATTCTAGGGGAAGGTTTATAGCTAGGGCCAAGAGTTAAATTTTTACAACTCCATCCACTCCAAGGTATAGGCAAGATACACCTCCAACATCTCCAACTCATACTCCTAGCCTTAGGATGCCTGGAGTTCAAGAGGCAATAGTTGAATTAGGAGACTCTCCCACACTATCCACCGAATCTGAGTTAGGAAAAGACCCTTTCTTTACTTCTACAGGAAAACACATTGTAATTGAAGAAGTTGAATCACCTGAAGAAGAAGAGGGAGAAATTCCTCCTCGTTCACCATTGATAGAAGAACCAGAGGACTCTGAAATCTCTGAGGAAGCTATCATGACAGAGGAAGTAGTAAATGGATTTGGAGGAGGTAGAGGTAGAGGTAGAGGAGGAAACAATGGAGGAGGTAGAGGTAACAACGGGGGAAACAGGGATGGAGACAACTCATTTGGATTTCCTATAGTTGATGAGGAATCTCAAACAACAATGAAAATATCTCACCATCTGTCCTCCCAAACTTTTATGGGTTGAGAAGTGAGGACCCTGAAACATTTTTATTTGAGTTTGAAGTCGTGTGCTGAACTTATGATTACATGGAAGATGCTCAAAAACTCAAGCTGTTTCCTTCAACATTGAAGGGAGCTACTCTAAAATGGTTCATGGGATTAGTCACTCAATCTATTAGGACTTGAATGACATGAAACAAACATTTTTGGATAGATACCTAGACTATTGTATGCCCACCAATCATAAGGACGAGGTATTCAAAATGGTACAAAAAGAAGATGAAAACTTGGAGAATCTACTTGAAAGATTTCAATATAACCTCAAAAGAGAAAAAATGAGTAACCTAGATGAAGAAACCTTGAAAGCCCTTCTACTAAAAGCCATTAGAGATGAATGGATAGATATTTTGAATATGATAGGGAAAGGAGATATATCTCAACTTCCACTTCATGAACTTCATGATATAGCAGAGCTATGTATCCATCTCTCAAGGGGAAAATCTAAAACTGGAAAAGGGCCTAGAGATCCTTCTCTCATTAGAGCAAATAAATCTGCAACTGGATTAGTGAGTAGGGCTGAGATTGGAAACATGCTTGATGAGTTCAAAACAGATATTTTAGGGAGTCTTAGTGAGAAACTAGACACCTGTAAGATACAAAACAAGCAGAAATCTGAAGCTGAAGCTTTAGCCATCTTTTGTCCAAAATGTAGGAAGAAACATGCTCTAAGGGAATGCCCCTTGGAGGCAAAAGTTGTAGAAACATGTGCGATTTTCTCAGAAAGCCATGAGACCAAGGATTGTCCTTCAATTCCTGGGCTCAAAGCTGTCTTTCAAGAAGACCCAAATTCAATTGAGTCTCTCTGTTTTGTTTCAAGGAGACCTTGGCAGGGGAAACAAAATCAAGGGTTTAATAACCCCATGAATTTTCAACCCCCACCAAGTTGGAATCCTTCACAACAACCTTGGTCCCAACCGCGAAATTCATTTCAATCATGGGTACAAGATACGCAAAATCCTTATGGGAGATTTGCTCAATTTTACCAATATCCTCCATCTTTTCAAAACCAACAAGTTCCACAACCTCCAAATCAGAATCCACAACTTTCATTACCATTTCCACAACAAATTACATAAGTATGATATTATAATATTTAAGTAATAAATGCATATATGGGATTACTATATTATATAATTGAATAAACGAACCATTAGATTGGAAATGATATAAATTATTATTAAATTAATATATGAACCAATAAAACTATTTTATTTTATGATAACCTAATATTGGAACAATTATTATAATAATATGTATATATATATTTATTAATAAACAATTATATTTATTAAGAAAATATTTAAATAATCAATTGATTTCTAACGGATAGGTATACTTTATTTATATTTTGGTAACTGAATTTTCCCTGGTTTATCTAAGTTCTAGGAATAATAATAATTAAAAATATAACTAGAATATTTAATTATTTGACTAGGGTCATAAGGTCAAATTTAACCATTATCATTCTAGCCGTTGGAGTCTCTGCCCTAGCTATTTAACATGCTAAACTTGATCGGTTCTTCAACTTGTCCTGACGATGAACCACACTGGTTGATTCGAAACACGTCGACAAATGATTATCTATATGATTTTGCCAAAGATTCTCTAAACAAACAACAACCTTCTCAACAGAATCCAAATCCCCAACTCTTGCTTCCATTCCAACAAAAGACAAATCAATTACCTTCCCAACCATTGCCAAATCCAAATAATAAGAATCCTCAAAATGCTTATATGGTAGAAGGACAACAGTTTCCTACCTATATGATCATTCCTCTCAATGATGTACAACTCAGATCTGGTAGAGTTTTAGACAAGCCTTCTATAGATACTCAAAAGCAAAGCATTTCTGAGGAAGAATATCTTAAAGCCAATAAAGGTTCTGAAGTGTCTCTTCAAAACCCAAGCACTCAAGAAGGGAAAGAAAAAGAATCAACCCCCACAACTCCTATAGTCAAGCAACCTGCATCTTCATCCACACCTCCTTTTCCTGAAATATTACAAATTGATAAAGGAGTGGAAAAACAAATCTTGTTACCTAACTATGACTTTCTAGATGAATTAAATAATGTCTGTATCAAGATTCCCTTGTTACAAGCCATTAGAGAAATTCCTATTCTAGCCTAAAAAATAAAGGAGTTGAGTCTCAAAAGACCAAGAAGGAAACCAAGAGATACAAGAAAAATCCACCTGGTAGGAAAAATTGCAGATATCATGATGGGAAAAGTTACCATGCAGAAATATGTAGATCTTGGTAGCCCAATTGTCAAAACACATATCAATGGGGTAGAAATTCCAAATACTTTGATTGATTTAGGGGCTGCTATCAACATTATGAGCAGACAAACTATGGAAAAACTAAAACTTCCTAATCTTCTTTTTACACCTACTCTACTGCAGCTTGTAGATCGATCAATTATCAAACCAAATGGTGTATTAGAAGACATTTTGGTGTCCTTATATTCTTGGGAGTATCCAGTGGATTTCATGATTCTAACACCCAAGAGTAATCTAGGGGTGCATCCACTCATTTTAGGAAGACCTTGGCTAGCCACAGTCGATGCTTTTATCAGTTGTAGATCAGGGGATATGTATATTTCTGATGGTAATTCGACAAAGAAATTCAATCTATATCCTCCAACAAAAACAATTACAGAGATAGGAGATCATGAATGGGTCGATGATGAAGACACTATACAACCTGTCTGTACTATTTCTGAAATCAGTGAAGATAGTCAAATTCTGGACACACTAGAAAACTTTGAAATCTCTTCAGAATATGACCACACACAATTTCAGTTAAATTCTGATATTGAGTATCTATCATCTAGACAAATGTCTCTTTAGTCTATGGAAGAGTTTGGTAGTTCCGCCATTGAGATTTTTCCAGGTAAAACATTGAATATCAACAAAAACTTGGAAAGATCACAACAGGAGAAGCTAACCAAAGTCTTACAAAAACATTCTACTGCATTTTCATGGGAGTATACTGATATGAAAGGTATTGACCCTAAGACTTGTATTCATCACACCTACATTGAGGAAAACAATAGACCAATCAGAAAACCGCAGAGAAGGATGAATCCAAATCTTAGAGAAATAGTGAAAGAAGAGCTCCAAAAACTACTCAATGTAAACTTCATTTATCCAATTTCAGATAGCCGATGGGTTTCTCCTTTGGTTATAGTACCTAAAAAGAATGGTAAATGGAGGGTATGCATTGATTATAGGGAATTGAACAAAGCAACTTTAAAGGATCAGTTTCCTTTACCCTTTATTGATCAAGTATTAGATACTCTAGCAGGCAAAAAGTACTTTTCATTTCTGGATGGTCTTAGTGGCTATAATCAAATTCAGGTAGCACCTGAAGATCAAGATAAGACCACTTTCACCTGTCCATGGGGAACTTTTGCTTACTGAGTGCTTCCTTTTGGATTATGTAATGCACCTGCAACATTTCAAAGGGTAGTACTAGGTATCTTTTCTGATCTAATCCATGATTGTGTAGAGGTCTATATGGATGATTTTACAGTTTATGGTGATTCATTTGAAGAGACATTAGCAAATTTGGAAAAGGTCCTTATTAGATGTAAAGAAACAAATCTTTCATTGAGTCATGAAAAATGCTTTATGATGTTTACTGAAGGAATTGTTTTAGGACATCATATTTCAGGAGATGGAATTAAAGTTGATAAATCAAAAGTTGAAGTCATCTCCAAGCTGCCTATTCCAACTTGTCAAAAGGATGTTAGAAGTTTTCTGGGATTTACTGGGTATTATAGAATATTTATAGAAAACTTCACCAAAATAGCATCTCCACTCTTCAAATTGCTTACAAAAGACTGTGAATTCAAAAGGGATCCTGATTGTCAATCATCATTTGAAACTTT
>APFE030616836.1:0-10350 GCA_000404065.3 Pinus taeda | reverse complement strand
TGGGGTAGCATTGGATGTGCTCTAGCCACAAAAATTTGGTGGACGCTGGGGCACATGAGGTCTCCAATACCCAGAAAGGGTTTGGGCAGATTCTAAACAGTTTAGGAGATATTAAAATAATTAATATTTTTAATGGAGTTTCTAAGTCTAAACTTAAGGAAAATAAAATATTAATGTGTATTAATATGAAACTGTGTTAGAATGGTCCAAAAGACATGGATCAAGTCAGATCTAATCTTAGCCGTTGATTAGGGACTTAATCTCGACCTTTGATATGTCAACATGAAAAGTATAAGAGGAGACTTGAGGGTCACTTGGAGAATACACCAGAGTGATCATTCATTCTATTCTCTAGAGCGGGGTTTGTTAAGAGAGATAGAATTAGTGATCGGGAGTTGCAGCTGAGGGGCATTGAGTACAGAGAGACAGAGAGGCAGAGATAGTGACAGGAGAGCAGCACAGTAGCCATGGAGTGTGACGCAGTGCCAACCAAAGCTCACACAGGACCACGCAGAGGCAGCCAGGAGCTGCGCAGAGCCTCAGAGAGGCTAGTGTTGCTGACGCAGAGGACCAAAGGGCTAACGCAGGGCCTCCTAAGGTTGACGTAGACCCATCAGGGGTGACGTAGGGCCAACGCTGGGTAGAGAGGGGCTGACGTAGTCCAGAAGAGGCTGACGCTGGGGCTTCTGGGGCAGATTGGTGTTGAGGAGCTGCTGGAAGGATTATTCGGGGCTTGAGCCAGGAGATTTGTCTCAAACTGAGAGGTATTACTGCCAAGGAAATTCTCTGTTGGGTAGGCTAGTTTCGGCACTCAGATTGTACTATGATATTGCTTAATAAGAAAACCCTCAGATAGATGCACCGATTTTCCCACATTGGGTTTTTCCGAGGACATTAGTCCAAAAATAATGGTGTCATATGGTGTGATTGTTTTTGCTTCCTATAGATGTTGCTTTGTAATATGTTGAGCATGCACTAGTGTTTATTTTCAGTATTTACATTGTAAATAACTTGTTAAGTAAAATAACGAGTAGGTAGGAATAAATCAGATAAAGTGCATGGAGGGTTTCTAACAAAGTAGACTTAGAAACTTCAACATGGTATTAGAGGGTGATTGCAGATCACAGGAGGACTAAGGACATCAGCCGAGTAGAGCAATAACAACAGAAAACAACTGTCTCGAGGTGACAAAATTTGTTTCTAGCAGATCAACAACAAGGGAAGGGTGACGTAGTGCCTGTGTCATCAAGGGTGAGCCGGGAAGAGGTAGCGTAGAGGCTAAGGAAGGCAAAGGGAGCCTCACACAGAGCCACGCAGAAGCTAGGAGGGCTAACGCAGTTGGTTGAGGAGGTCGGTTCAGGTTGGTGGGGTTTAGAAGGCCGTGGGAATATTGCAGAGTGGAATTGGTGAGGTACTGTAGTCAAAACAATACCTAACAGAGCAAGGCCCAGGAGGAGGGAGTTGCTACCGAGGGTTTCTAATTGAGAAACCCGGATCAATGGTGTAGTTGCATAGACGATCAGAGTAGGGGGCATCTCGACATCGACAGAAGGATTTCCAGGAGGGAAATCGGGACTCAGAGGGAGTCCAAAAGTGAACTTCCAGACAGGAAGTAGAGAGACTCAACAAGAGTCAAACAGAGATCTTCTAGACAGGAAGTAGAGAGACTCAGCAGGAGTCGAACAGAGAACTTCTAGGCGGGAAGTAGAGAGACTCAGCAAGAGTCAAACAGAGAACTTCTAGACGGGAAGTAGAGAGACTCAGCAGGAGTCAAACAGAGAACTTCCAGACAAGTAGAGAGACTCAGCAAAAGTCGAACAAAGAACTTACAGACGGGAAGTAGAGAGATTCAACAGGAATTGAACAAAGAACTTCCAGGCGGGAAGTACGGAGACTCGGGGGAGTCGACAGAGAAGAGTAGAGAGATGGCCGAGAATGGGCTAAGGGATTAGGACAGGTTGGACACAGCGTCCAACTTTGTGGTCTAGAAGGCTAGGATCTTGTCTGTTCTCTGTGCCATGAGTGCACACATACCACTTGAGCGAAAGTGGGGAGACATCGAGTTGTAGTCAGGTGGACTACAGGCAATGAGGGGCAAGATCCTCGAGGTACCTAGCCTCTTGGATTAGACCTTGCTACAAGAGCCCTGAAGAGGAGTAGCAGGATTGGTTGAGTCGGGTAGAGATAGATGTGGATGGAGCGACAGAGAGAGCTACAGTGCAGGAGTCCCGAGACAACACGAGGCTAGTAGACTGCAGCAATGCAAGAGGCACAGGAGTGTTGCACCAATGCAGGATGGCACAAAGAGGTGTGCAATGGTGCGAGATGCAGTGAGTTGTTGCAGCAACGCAGAGGTCAGAGAGGGAGCACTTGTCAGCGGCAGAGGGAGCTTCAACATCAGTGGGTGTCTCTAGCCCAACAAGGAGGTTAGATTGGGAGATTAGTTACTTCTCAGTAACTAGTTCCAGTGCAGCAGTGGGTAGCACGATGCAACATGATGAGAGGAGGTGCAGTGCGGATGTAGTGCTAGGAAAAAGGACCAGCAACAACATGGATGCAGTGGGAGATGTCGTAAAAATGCAGCAGTGGCAGTGGCAGAACCATTGGCAATAGTACAGGATACAACAGTGTAGAGGATGGTGGGCAGCAAGCCTAGCATCAGCACAGGACCGATGCCAAATGATCAGAGTAATACTCAATGAGGAGTATTGCTAGAGCACAATCCTCGCTAAGACGGAGTGTTGATTTGGGGTAGCATCGCATGTGCTCTAAGCACGAAATTTGGTGGAGAGGCTGGGGCACATGAAATCCCCAATACCCAGAAAGGGTTTGGGCAGATTCTAAACAGTTCAGGAGATATTAAAATAATTAATGTTTTTAATGGAGTCCCTAAGTCTAAACTTAGGGAAAATAAAATATTAATGTGTATTAATATGAAACTGTGTTAGAATGGTCCAAAAGACATGGATCAAGCCATATCTAATCTTAGCCGTTGATTAGGGACTTAATCTCAGACGTTGATATGTCAACAGGAAAAGTATAAGAGGAGGCTTGAGGGTCACTTGAAGAATACACCAGAGTGATCAACCATTCTATTCTCTAGAGCGGAGTTTGCTAAGAGAGATAGAATTAGTGATCGGGAGTTGTCGCTGAGGATCATTGAGTATAGAGAGAAAGAGAGGCAGAGATAGTGTCGGGAGAGTAGCGCAGTAGCCGGGGAGTGTGACGCAGAGCCAGCCAGGGCTCACGCAGAAGCAGCCGAGAGCTGTACAGAGCCTCAGAGAGGCTAGCATTGCTGACGTAGAGGGCCAAAGGGCTGACACAGGGCCTCCTAAGGCTAACGTAGACCCATCCGAGGTAACATAGGGCCAGTGCAGAGCAGAGAGGGGCTAATGCAGTCCAGAAGAGGCTGAAGTTGGGGTTTCTGGGGTAGATTGGTGCTGACGAGCTGCCGGAAGGATTAACTGGGGTTTCAGCCAGGGGATTTGTCTCAAACTAAGAGGTATTACTGCCAAGGAAATTCTCTATTGGGTAGGCTAGTTTTGGCACCCAGATTGTACTTTGATATTGCTTAATAAGAAAAGCCTCAGATAGCTGCACCGATTTTCCCACATTGGGTTTTTCCAGGGACATTAGTCCAAAAATAATGGTTTCATATGGTGTGATTGTTTCTATTTCCTGTAGTTGTTGATCTTTAATATGTTGAGAATGCACTAGTGTTCATTTTCAGTATTTACATTGTAAAAAACTTGTTAAGTAAAATAACAAGTAGGTAGGAATAAATCAGATAAAGTGCATGGAGGGTTTCTAACAAAGTAGACTTAGAAACTTCAACACCATGAACTGACTAAGAGTGTTACAGCAAAACAAATGTCTGGCCTAGTGTTGACCAGATACATAAGCGGCCCAATGAGCTACCTATACAAGGTGGGATCTACTTCTTTGTCTTGTAATGTATCTATTTTCTTCCAATTGGTGATCCTGGGAGTAGCCATGGGTCCGCAATCCTGCATTCTGAATCTCTTCAGAATTTTCGGAGCGTACCTTCCTTGTCCAAGGAAGATCTCTCCATTCTTCTGCCAAACTTCCAACCCTAGAAAATAATGCATCAATCCCAAGTCCTTCATATCGAATTCAGCTTCAAGATTCTTCTTGTAATACTGGATGACCCAGTTAGGAATAGGTCATCTACATATAGAACCAGAATAAGTGGTTCGTTCTCTACCAACAAATAGTAGAGATTGGGATCAACATCACTCTTGACAAATCCCAAGCATTGCAAGTAACTATCAATCCGACCATACCATGCTCTGGGTGCCTACCTGAGACCGTACAAGGATTTATTTAACCTACTTGGGAACCTCAATGGACATTGGAGGAAAGGAAGAAATCATCTAAGACAAGGCTCTTCATACATCAAGTCAAAAAGGAAACATCTACCAGTTGGGGATATACAAGATCCTTAAAATTCTCTGATGGAATCCCCATTGTAGGGTTCCCTAATCTAGAAAGGAGGCAAGAGTTTCAACAAGAACTCCAACTTATGGAATCCATGAAATGATGATATGATGACATGAAGCAGATCAAGGAATTGAAGATCTTTTCAATCAAGAAAGTTGTTGGAAGAAGCCTTGATGACCTAAAGGTAAAATAAGGTATGTATGCTTGTGTTTAATATTATAATGTCATGTCATATGGTTGCAGGTAACATGGATCATTGCTTTTATCTTAAGAAGCATGATCAAGAGAAAAAGGATCTCCTCCTCTAAAAGGATGCAGGAAGGCATAAGTTGCACTAGATGAAATCAACATAATATTTCCTCATATGAAGTATGAGGTGGTTGACTACAATGAAGAAACTATGATTAAAAGCTAGTGAGAATGGAATGTGTGAGGAAAGAAGAGACTGTGAGATATCCAACCCTGATGAAGGCAATCAACATCCAAAAGATCAAGAAGACTTGACTAGAAAATCTCTTGGAAAGATATGTAGACTCTGATGGAAAAAATGAAGACCCTTGACAATGGATATCTTTGGGAGATGTGTCAACATGTATGTAGGATGCTAATACCTACAAAAAGATGTCATGATGAAGATCCATCTCGTAAAGTATGATTTGATGTAATATGATGTTTTGATTTCTTGAATAATATATGGATAATGCAAGGCTAATCGAACAAGAGTTGTAAATACAAGTACAACTAGCATTCATGTGATGGATGGAAGAAGCATGATGAGGAAGAAGTAGTCATATAACAAAGGTTCTAGATATGAAGAAGGCCACTTTCCACGAATAAAGGAATGACATGACGAACTAAGGAGGAAAGTGATCAGTGGATGTTGCCCTACAAGGAAGAAGCTCAACTAACTTTCATGACATCAAGGATAAAAGTTGATGAAGCAGCTGAAGAGCCCACGAAGAAGAAGTTGCTAAAATATGGAAGAGTCCCTAGCTAAAAGGGAGCTCTGCTTGATCCCTGATCAAGAGAGAGCTTGGACTAGATCCCCCCTTATTACAAAGGAGTGAAAGTTGTGTTTTTCTAATTCATGTGTCATGCATTAGACCAGGACTAACAGCCGTAAGTCTAGGTGAAGACCATGAATGGAAATGTAGACACATGATAGACACAACATTCTTGTCTTCACCTGGGAAGAAATAATGGAGGATTAGGTAATCATCTGGCATCCAATGCTCTTTGAGGATGTGTAGGGCATCCAAGATAAGAGTAGGCAAGAGGACCGATATTCTTTGAGGGCTAGGAACCCAAGATAAGAATATTCGTAGAAGGTCATACCTAGTGAACACCCAGGTAGGTATGTACCTTGAGAGACAATGATGAAGGTGTCCATAGTCATTGGTCTCGCCAACATTGTGATCTCATCTTATGAGAGATAGAGTTGTTAGTCAAGGCCTTGCTATGAACAATATTGGTTACTATGATGCTATACAGATGAATTACCAATTTGATTCTTCTTATGAGAAATTCTTCAGATTGAGAATGACCAAGTACTATTATAAATACCTCCCTAGTTAAGAGGGAGTGTTAAAGAAAGTGTAACTAAGTTCGGTATTTACAAATGTCACTTTGATCTTTGTACTTGTCAAGAAAAAGAAATATTATTTTTGTAAATTAAATGAATGAGTTTCTTGCTCATTTCATAGGTCTAGAAAAGTCAAAGAGTCAAAGTCATATGTAAGGAGCTCTTTTTGAGACAATGATGAAGGTGTCCATAGTCATTGGTCTCGCCAACATTGTGCTCTCATCTTATGAGAGATAGAGTTGTTAGTCAAGGCCTTGCTATGAACAGTATTGGTTACTATGATGCTATACAGATGAATTACCAATTTGATTCTTCTTATGAGAAATTCTTCAGATTGAGAATGACCAAGTACCATTATAAATACCTCCCTAGTTAAGAGGGAGTGTTGAAGAAAGTGTAACTAAGTTCGGTATTTACAAATGTCACTTTGATCTTTGTACTTGTCAAGAAAAAGAAATATTATTTTTGTAAATTAAATGAATGAGTTTCTTGCTCATTTCATAGGTCTAGAAAAGTCAAAGAGTCAAAGTCATATGTAAGGAGCTCTTTTTGAGCCTTCATGTAATATATATGGGTCAATCGAATGTCTAAGAACCAGTGTGGAAAAAGTCTGCAAAAAATCACAATTTAATCTTAAAAATGCGATTTTTTCAACTAAATGATTTAATCCCCTGAATTTCTAGCGACTTTTTCAGAAAGGAAAAAATTGTGATTTAATCGTTATATTCCCGATTTAATCAGGAGTCGACCCAAAAATTCAGCCTCCCTCCCAGGCTGCGGATAGGACAAAGGCCACCTCAAAAAGTCGACAAAAGTGTTTTTTGCCGACAGAGTTTTTTTTACAATTTTAAGGTGTTTGGATGTCAGCATGATCTACCAATGTGGTAGGGGAATGTTGAGGCATGAAAGAAATTTTGTGACGTTGTCAAGGGCATTCTTGATGGGTTGGGGGATTTCCAGATATTTTGTCCTTATTTGTTTTGGTAAATTAAAGACTTTTTATATTAACATACAAAAGTGTGCATTGTCACACTCTGGCTTCATTGCCTCAAAATTAAAGTTTCATTGTTTGATGATAAAGCCAAAAAAAGCTTTGCTTGACAACATCAGTCTCAATCCTTGTCCATACTAGCTAGACTCTGCCTTACCATGCTTGATCATATCATAGATTTAGTTTTAGGATTTGATATTTACTGATTACAGAGCAGAATAAAATAACAAAATTTTCAAATCTCTGAAAGGACTACTGTGCATACCCATAGAGCCCACTATAATCTTTAAACTAGCAAACTAATTGTCAAACCGAATCCTATATAAATGTTTTCGTAAGAAAAGTTTAAGGCTATCCCAAATCAAACAGCTAAAAGAAATACCAGAATGCTTAACTGAGTTGGCAGCATTTTCGTCCAACAAACATAGGGAATGTGTCGCTTGATTGGTTGCTTTGAACTGTTGCGGAGCCCTCATTCCATCTTCCACATCAGTTGGTCCTTATCTCTTGGAGTAGGTAGTTCAGGTAATTATTTGTCTCCAGAGCATGCTTTTGCTATCAACTTTTTCTCCAGGAAGCTCACATGTGTTGCCGAAGTTGGCACGTATCCTTCAGAGAATGGAAGCATTCATTGATGGCAATCCTGATGCAGAGTATTTAGGTTGTTGTTTGTTATGCCAAGAATCCCATGAGGACATACTTTACCATCCATTGGGAATCTATAGGCACCTTGAAGACATTCTGATATCTTGGAATAATTTTTGGGCTGTATGGTGAGAATCAGAAGGGTTCCTCATTCTTCTTTAGTCTGTTGTTCCTTCATAATTTTGTTGGTATGCTGCCAAGTGTAAATTTGAGGTGTTGGATGGCAAATTCTAAATTCCTGTTCATGTCTTCCCACTAGATCTTCATCCTTGAAGAGTGGATGATAGATGACCTCAGTTCTTCCCACTAGGATGTGTGTCAATGGCCTCAAAACCACCACCTTGGAGTTTCTCTTGTGCTCAAAACATTTAGAGGAGGTGACACCATCTAGGATGGGCAGTAGCAACATAGGACAAAAGCCACCTCTTCCATTGGCTTCTAGAGGACAATTGAGTCCATTTGTATCCCCAGGGGTAGGGCCTTCTTCCTCTAGAGGAAAAGGCAAAGCCATTCCCTATTCCCGTAAAAGGGGAAGAGGATCTCAGTGACTGATTACTTTATGACTTTTAGATGACTCATGATATACATTTATTATATTTTTTGTTAATATTTTGACTCTTGAGAGTTGAGACTCAGACAAGACTCAAGATTCAAGAGTTGATTCACTATTTTGATATGTGATGTAGTACTAGACTTCATATACATATTATATATTAGCTTTCTTTACATGTTTATGTGGAAATGCATCTATTTGATGTTGTGGATACTCTAGATGTTCAAAAAAAAAATGAATAATTTTGTGGTTTTTAATTTTGCCGACTTTTTCAAAAAACTCCCGACTTTAACGAGTTTTTCAACTTTTGGATCCTTGCCGAATTAATCCCGACTTCGACTTTTTCCACATTGCTAAGAACAACCCTCCAAGACCAGCACAATCCTCTTGAAGACAAGCAAGCCAAACAATGAAAAACACAGTCATGTCGGCCAAAAAAATGAATTTAAAGTCATGTCGGTTCATTTGGTAATGCCAGGTTATTATGGAGGCACAACACCTATAAATAGGCAGCTTAAGTCACCGCAAAAACACAGATCACAGTCTCGCAATTCTCTGTCGAAGTTCGGATGAAAACAGGGTCTGCAACCTCACATGATTTGAAGAAGTATACTCCCAAATGACTACAGTCGGGATACTATCTCATTACCTCACAGGGAATCTCAGTCACCACTTGAGTATATGTTTCGGTGTATTGCTAATATTCCTCGAAGGAAAGAAATGATACAAGTCTCAGCCCTATGACAATATAGTTACAATTGACTACACTCTGGGCATGAAGGATCTATGTAAAAACTATGTCTCGGCCTTCATATATCATAAACATAGTCACGATTTTGATGATCACTCTCTCACTTTCTCAAAATATACATGGTAAAGAGGATCTCTGTGATGAAACAGCAATGAAGCTCATAGTTATGACAAGTCTCTTAGTGGAAGCACTGTGCTTCCACTAAGAGACTTGTCATAACTATGAGCTTCATTGCTGTTTCATCACAGAGATCCTCTTTACCATGTATATTTTGAGAAAGTGAGAGAGTGATCATCAAAATCGTGACTATGTTTATGATATATGAAGGCCGAGACATAGTTTTTACATAGATCCTTCATGCCCAGAGTGTAGTCAATTGTAACTATATTGTCATAGGGCTGAGACTTGTATCATTTCTTTCCTTCGAGGAATATTAGCAATACACCGAAACATATACTCAAGTGGTGACTGAGATTCCCTGTGAGGTAATGAGATAGTATCCCGACTGTAGTCATTTGGGAGTATACTTCTTCAAATCATGTGAGGTTGCAGACACTGTTTTCATCCGAACTTCGACAGTGATGATGATGATCTCAACAATACAAAGAAGAGAATTGGTGCCTTGGTCTTGGAGTGGCTCAGTCAGCCAAGGGTCATGGTCTTGGTGTTCGTCAATTGGAATTTCTATAAGAAGAATTTTGTGCGGGTTTTCTTCTCTAAGAGGGAGAGGTTTTGGCCCTGGCAGAATGCCAACATCTTGTGTTCTTGTCCCTTTGTTTTGGTAGCTATTTGATGAAATAAGAAACTCACACTCTAATAATGTCAAAGAGAAGATTATGGTAATAAAAAGATTAAAAATGCCTCACAAATAGTTATCAAGTCAAGAAGAATCTCATTAACTACATATGCCCTAGATTCTTCAACACCTAGGTGGCCTAATGTGATTAATGATGATGTCTCATAATTATTGTACTCTGTATCTCAACTGAACTTTGATGAATATCTAATAGAAGAAGAATCTGGCTGGGTTTTCCCCTTGTGGGGTTTTGCCCTAATCTTTGACCTAAATTCTAGTGTCTCTATGGTGCATGTTTTTTTTCTATTGTTCATTTATTGTTCCACTGCATTGTTGATGTTTCTTGTTCTCTCTACATAATTGTTAATGATGATATGAAGTTATGGGGTGAATGTAATGTGAAAATGTGAAAATATTGAAAAAGTTTAAAAGTGAAATTACCTACAGCCTAAGTCACATGACACGAGGACACGAGACACGGAGGACACGTAAATACGAGTATTCAATACGAAACGCAGCGACCTGGAAACAGGACACGGGGGACACGTTTTATATATATTTAAAATATATA